>CM043317.1:28680282-28875282 GCA_023736055.1 Quercus glauca
CCATTTGTCTTTCCTCCCATTTGACCTCCATGAAGTAGAGGAGCTCAGATTTTGAAATGACCGGGTTCCTTTCCTTTTAAGCTGTCGTTCCACCTTTATTGCCATGTGCACCATGTCCTCCAACTCCACGTAGTGCTGCAACTCCACCACGTTGGCAATTTCCCGATTCAGCCCATTCAGAAATCTTGCCATAGTAGCTTCTCTATCCTCCTCTACGTTAGCCCAAATCATGGCAATCTCCATCTCCTTGTGATAGTCATCCACGCTTTTATAGCCTTGAGTAAGACTTTGTAATTTCTAATACAAGTCCCTATAGTAGTGACTAGGGACAAACCGCCTCCTCATGGTGGCCTTCATTTCCTCCCATGTCTCAATAGGCCTCTCATAGTTTCTCCTTCTGTTCATCACAAGTTAATCCCACCATATAATAGCATAGTCAGTAAACTCAATCACAGCTAGTTTTACCTTTTTCTCCTCGGAGTAGTTGTGGCACTCAAAGATAAACTCCACCTTCTTCTCCCACTCCAAGTACACTTCTGGATTATTTTTCCCTTGGAACAATGGTATCTTCATTTTGATGTTTCCTAGGCTTCTGTCAGTCTCATCTTGCCATCTTGGATCTCTTTGGAAATCTCTACCACGCCTTTCTCCCCTTGGCGTAAACCTACCCTCATTGTTCAATAAAGCTTGATCCTCTTCATCCTCAAACTCATCCTCACGGTAGTCATCAGAATCATCCATGCGCGCACACCTTCCTTGCCTTCTAGCATTAAGGGCTCTTTGAGGACGCTCCTCACGCAAAGAAGCAATAACAGCGTCTTGCCTATCCATCCAATCCCGAATATCATTAAACACCACGTTCATACGTTCAAATTGTTTGATGCTTCACCCCTGGAAGACATAATTTTGAAACTACAAAGAAATGTTAGAAATAATTCCTCACAACACTCCCTCACGTGTTTACACTCAAATTATGTCACTCACACTTGTGTTTCACTCTTAAATTGGCTTTTTCCCGATATTAGTCTCACACTCTCTTGTCTTTTTCCACTCGTAGCTTCCCCTTTTCAGTTCTGCTTAAACTAATAAACTTGATCAAGAAATTCAACTTGTATTATTTAAACTAATACCAATGGCAAGAAAATATGATAGAAACACTAAATCAAAGGAAGAGGACAAAAGAAAATAATATTTTGGTATGAGAGAATTGAAACTACAAAAATTTTTTTTCTATTTTCTATTTCTTTTCTGAAGTCTTTTCTTTTTTCTTTTTTTTTTCTTTTCACTTTTTTTTTTCTTCTGGGAGCTTGGTGCACAATTTTAACCTAGTGCACGTCACAAAATAAGAACGAGGAATAAAGAACACAAAATGAACAAGACAAGATGATAACAGAAAACAAAAGATAAAAGGAAAGAAAACTGATTTTAGAACCTATGCTCTGATACCAAATGATGCGAACCTCAATCGACACGCTTTGAGACCTAATACAAATATTGGAATACTTGCCCAAGAAAACTAAAATTCAGATTTTTGATAGAAACCCTAACCCAACATTTATAATCGAAACGCGAACCAAAGGTATAAGTGTAACACCTTGACCCAATGATTATAATTGAATCATGAACCAAAGGTATAAAGTTTGAACGCCACAAGGAAGAATCCCTGATAAGTTCACAGTTCTTGAAGAACCAAAAGAAGAGCAAAGACTCACATTTTCTGATTTTTTATTCAATAATCCCTATTACAATGAGTGTATGCTATTTATAAGGCATGATTGAAAATAGAAAAATATAAAAAAAAAATGTACTAAATAATAAAACCCTAAATAAAAGTTGATTTGGTCTAAAATTAGCATATCCAAAATAGGAAAATAGCTAAAAAACGTTCTAAATAATAAAAGCCTAAAATTAAGGTAGATTTGTTCCGAAATTAGAAGCTCCAGAGTAGGAAAAATGTCTATTAACTGATATGGAGCTGGAAAATCAATTAGCCATTAATCTACGCCATAAATCACGCCTAATTCAGCCAGATCAGCCCTCAATAGTTTGGATTAAATTTATTACGCCTTCATCTTCTTTTGGGCCAAACTTGGAATGTCCTATGTTAGACTCAGCCCAAATCTCTTGAATCGGCTCATTAAGTGCTTCTTTGATCTTCTTGGATCTTGCTTTAGTAATAGGCCCAACTAGAACATGCAATGGATCCTTGAATGCTTGTTGATTCTCATCAATACCATTTAAAACCATCTTTCTTCGTTATAAGAGCCAATACATGGTTTGCAATATAATTAATGATCTCTAGATTAATAGAGTTTTTCCACAAAAAAGCTAACCCACCACCTGCATTAGGATGTTTAACAATAACCTTGTTCTAAAAAGGTAAATTGTTATATAAATTTTCAAAACCATCCTTGTCTAGTCTAGTCTCCATAAGGAAATAGATCATGGGATCTTTTTCCCTCACAATCTTGCGAAGGTTTCGACCTATCTAAGGGTTCTCAAACCCTTGACAGTTCCAACTAAGCAACCTCATTACTCCTGGCAAGGGTGGTTGTCCACCCCTGCCGATATATCAACAAAACTTACTTCCTCCTCATCTGTTCTACTTCTTTTATTCTTCTGTTCTTCATGCTGCATGACCTCCCCCTCTCTCAATTCACGTTTACCCAATCTTGGAATTGCAATGGCCCTAGCTAGACCACCAAGCCCAAAGTCCATATTGTTTATCCTAGTCCACGTGGTCTTGGGCTGAATAGAAAATGGCCTATGAACCTCCAAAGTCATGGCATTATTATGGTTATTAGGAAGCACGTGACTGTCAGCTGCATCTGCCATGCAATTTATTCTTCCCTCATCTGTTGAAAATATATCATCACCGTAATTCTTGTACAAATCAAATCCCACCTTATCTGTTATTATGATTTCCGGCCCTACCCTTACTTCACTAGAATCCTTGTCCTCCACGTTAGGTTGTATTTTATCCATATGCAAAATTATCTCACTGGAATCACGGATTCACCCTTATCCACTATCCTAGGAATTTCTGGATTTAGGACTAGTGTGTTGATTTGGAGCAACCTTTGCTCGACCTCCTACTGCCTTAAGAAAATCTCCATATTGATACTCCCTACTTTCACCACTTTTCTCCGCTACATAATGCGCTGCACAGTGTTTTAAATCATGTCCTAATATTCCACAAAAATGGCAGAACATAGGAAGCCTTTCATATTTAAAAGACACCCACTTACGCTCATCCTTAGAGCCAGCAATAAACCCACCTCTTCTCAGGGGCTTCGTTATTGGTAAAGCTACTCGTACTCACGTAAAGCAATTAATATCATTCTTCCTTTTTCTCCCTTCCACCTCCTCAACCTCTCCCAATTTGCTTCCAACTTCCTTCATGACCTAAGGAGAAATCATATCAAATGGAGCCCCACTAGATCTGAACCCAAAGCGATGCTTTCTCCATTCGAATATTTCCTACATTCATTCCTTTTTTCCATCACTGTAACATAAGGAGTTGATTATCAATCGACCAAGGACCTCCTCTTAGAACCCTATCCATCTCGATTTCAAATTGAAACTTGAATTGAAATAAGTTCAGCCCCACTTCTAAAATCTGCAGAGATTCATCCAGACCCCACACTCTTCGTATTGCATTCTTCGTAGCCAATTTATTAAAAGATTTGCACGTTAAAAATTTTCCGATCAGACTCAAATGACAACTCTCAATGGCTTCCATTCGTCCTTCATCAGAGATAGCTATAAGTTTTTCTTCTTCAGACGTCAATTTCATTCTACCCATGGTTATTGTAAAAACAAACACAGTACCCTTCGCTCAAGGCCAAGGGAGGGACTAACTCATGTAAGCACGAGAGAGAGAGCTCTACGTAGGGAGAGAGAATGAACTTGTGTTTTTAAAATATGACTTCATATAACGATGAGTTTATGACATGATGAAATTTTACAATTTCAAATGAAATCGTGTCTCTAATACACGGTATAATTATCACCATTCTGATTTTTATTCTCCCCCTAACTTTATTTAAAAAAGGAAAGAAAGAAAAAAAAAAAAAAGAGAAAAGAAGGAAAGAAAGAGAGTAGTAGGCAGGAGGGAATTTGCAGAGTAGACTGATGAGGGGGTTCTATGTAGTAAGTTAGACAACGTTTCAAAGTTTTAAGAAAAATAGCATTTCGAGTTTTAGAAACTCGAGATCCATATTAAAACTCGAGTCCCAAAGACTTGCTTTGTGAGTGTTTGGCTGGATGACTTGGACTGAAAATGCCAGCGACGTTTTCCTATAGTGGCGTTTTTAAGTCCTATAGTGACGTTTTAAAACCCTATAGTGGGGTTTTCCTACAAAATTTTTTTAAGTGTGCACACCTCATACCAGGTTTAAGGAGCCCTATAGTGGCGTTTTTATGCCCTATAGTGGCGTTTTAGAGCCCTATAGCGACGTTTTCCTACAATTTATAGAACTCGAGTCTTTAAAACTCGATTTCCACGTGGATTTTTTTCCGCACTAGAGCCATTTTCTTACAAATCAAGACTTAAAAACTCGAGTTTCATCTTAGAACTCAAAATACTAGTTTTCAGCATTATTTTGAAACATGACAACTAACTAAATTTTTTGATATTTATTATTATTTAGAAAGAGAGTTCTAGTAGGCAGTAATAATAGTTTCCTTCTTCTTTTTTTTTTCTTTTCTTTTTTCTTTTTTCTTTTTTCTTTTTTTTTTTTTAGGGCGGGAGACTACGAAGGTCTAGAGTTTCCACTTTCCAGTATTACTTTTCGCCTCCTCCCCCTTTCCTTACAATAACTTCTCTTTCACATCTCTTTCTCTTTCCTTACTAAAAAAAAAAAAATTTTGCTGTTTCCGTGGTGTTTGGGAAAGTGGTGGAATTTGGAGAAGTAAATCCTTCGTTTCAGTAAAGTATTTTCCGATAATTCAAAATTTCTGACATTCCATACCATTCTCCACTGCTCTGATTTAGTCAGGTTTGAAAATATTTAAGAGATTTGAAAAAAACTTTGTTTTTATCAACTGGATGCGATTTTTCTTTCCTTTGTACTAACATTTCAGATCAGATGCTTTTAATTCTGCTTAAATGTATGGTTGTACAGAACTTAATTTGTGAGGAAAGTCAAGGCTATGTTTGTTCTTGCGTTGTTTTGCACTGCCATTGATAAATTTTAGTTTATGCTGCACTTATATTGTAAACTTTAACAGCTGCAGGCAGCAAGTATTAGTATTTTTTTTAACGACTAGAGAGATCACTTCTTAAAGTTTGAATTCCACTGTGTGCTGTTTTGTAAGTATATATTGTATTATCTCAAGCAAAGATAAATAAAATGAACTTGTATTAATGAATGCACTTGTCACTGGAATATTCCAATCGGAAACTACTTTTATAGTGAAGGATTTCACAAATTCTAATTATGTCCAAACTTCAAAATTTACAATTCCCATCGTTTTAAATTTTCTACAAATATTACAGCCAAACTTGTAAATTTATAAATGACGGGGATTGTAAATTTCTGTGTATTTAACTAATATTTCAGTGATTCCAATTTCCAAAAGGCCAAGTTTCTTTTTTCTTTTTCCCCTTTTCTCACTTTTCCAATGTTCTCTCTTCTTTGTTTGTTTGATCTACTCTTATCTCCTTGTTTTTCTCTAGATCTGTTCCTTGGTTTTCTTGGATTTTCTTTGACATAATTGGCATCATATTCATCTTCATCTAAATCCAAATGCTCATGCTTATTGCAGTGATTAATTTGAAATCCGTTGTTTAGCGGGTTATTCTGAGACAAATTTGGAAGAATGGGGTATATAGGGGCACATGGTGTAGTGGCTCTTCATAGGTACAAGTACAGTGGTGTGGATCACTCCTACCTTGCCAAATATGTGCTCCAGCCCTTTTGGACTCGCTTTGTTAAGATCTTTCCTCTTTGGATGCCGTAAGTGCTTCACTCATGCCTATTTTTGCTTTAATTTTAATGTATCTAATCTGATTGTATGCCAAATTGTGAAAGGCATAGATGGAGGAGTTGTAGAATTACATGAATATCATAATCTTATTATTGGTGTTGAGTATGTACCTTTAGTTTCATATGTGCAGTGGTGTCAGTTTCTCCAATTCTTGATCTTTTTATACTTGAAAGTTCATTTTTGGGTGTCTAATAAAAAACATCAAAAATCATGAATTTCAAATGTTTCAGGTTGGAATTTTCTGATTTTAGGACAAAGTTCTTACAGATCAGAAGGCTCAAATTTGCTCTGAAACTGGTCTTTTGTCTTTAAATGCTTTCTTAGTAACTTGAGAATTTGTTTGATAGCATAGAATTCTTGCAACTAAATCTTAAACAGATTTTGAACACTAATTTTAAATAATTGCGTACTAGTTTGAGAATTATGGATTTTGTGCGTGATGGAAGACATATAGTTTCTTAAGATATTCTTTCATTGGACCCGCACTTATTTTAAATAATTGCGCACTAGATCTGTAGTTGTAGATTTATGGATGAGTCACTTATTTTATTACTATTAGCGTATCAACTATTTATTTATATGGGTGGGTTACCTTCAATTATGTTATGTCCTATATGATGTCCCTGGCTTTAATATTTTAAAGTTTCACCTTATTGGGAACTTCTATCAGTCTGACTATGTACGTTTTGTTAATGAATTTTCTCCAAGCAAGTTTTAGTATTTTATTTTACTGAGATATGCTGACTTTTATCTTTTTCTTTGATTTTTGGTGTTGCATTCGGGATCTTTTATCAGTCCAAACATGGTATTGTAATCTTGGCTCCTTCTTTGTATCGTTGCATTCATTTGTAACTTTTGCTTTGATGTAATATACTCATGCCTATTCACTGACAGTAATCTTTATATTTTGTCAGATAACACTTATGGGATTCATGTTCTTAGTCGTTTCAGCACTGCTTAGCTATGTGAGTGGGAGTTTCTCAATTATCATGTTTTTAATTTCATATTTGTTAGGCTCTCCTGTTTATAATACTAGTTTTTTGAGAGGAAAAAGCTATTATTATTTTTGTAATTAGTGCTGTATACTTCCTTTAAATATTTCATGTTGGATAGCATGAGAAGTTAAAAATTTGTGCAAATTAAAATTCACCTCCCTGAGGTTAGGTCTATTACACTTTACTTTACTCTTAGATAAACAAAGCAAACCTCCTTACAATTTGGATTAAATTGGTAAGTTTTGATGAACCCTCAAGTGATATCACATCAACATCATCTAATTGACATCCTAGTTGTGAACAACCTTTTTCCCATTATTTTCCTCAATTATCATGGTGTTCTTGTGGAGTGGATTCATTAATACATTTTGGATGCAAGGTTTGAAGGAAAGAATGAAGAAAGATTTTGCGTTCAAGTAGATAATTGATTGATTCACCAAAATATATAGTTTAACTTTAATCCAAAACAGTTAATATTTAAAAGTGAGGGACGCAGAGTAAATAATAAATTGTAATTTTCCCTAAAATTTTTGCAGGAAAACATATGCTGGAATTTCTGGTTAGTTGTGTCTACATCTTTGGTATTGTTGGTCATAAATTTGTAGTGTCCTCCTATGAGCTTTTTGGACAACATAGCTATCAAGCCCATCTTTCTTGCACTCCTTTCCTAGTACCTTTTTTTCTCTCTTGAGCGGTTAAATATATCGTTAGGAATTTGTAGTGTTGGCTAATTTTGTGACAAAGTCTGTGAAAATTGTAAGTTTTTCCATGCATTAAATTTCATTTGAGTTGTATTTGCATTTGAGATGAAGTTCAGAAGCTGAAGTTGGAACTGCAGAAGCCAGAATTTTGCTCAAATGAAATTTCCTTGTCCGGCAAATTTTGAGTGAAATGACAACTTTTAGAAAATCATTTTGGCAAAGAGTTGCGCCTGAAATCAGCATGAGTTTTGGTTGAGTGAGTTTGCGCCTGAAATCAGCATGAGAGGAATTCGTTACCTTTCTGTCCTATCCAACCACCCCTCTTTAGTGTCTCATAAATCCACGAAATCACACCCTAACTCAATGAAGTGAGAAGGAGAGTCTACCCATTCTCTTAGAGAAAATACCTATTATAGCCTCTAGAACTTCACCCTCTCCAAATTGCCATACGCTTTGAGAGGAGATCAAATCCAACACTCCCATTTATCCTTTTGGACTATGGATTCAGTGTTTGGTGTTGGAAATCACAGAGATCATCCCAAAACATTCAAGTGGCCTTGGACTATCCATTAGCTTAAGGGTCTGTTTGGTTGGGGAGATGGAAAAGTGGGAGAGGATGGAAGAGATTTTAATTTTCTCTTATGCGCTTGGTTGGGGTGTGGAAAAATGGAGGGATGGAAAACTCTTTCCTTTGATTGAGAAGAAAAATGAGAGTATAGAAAATATAGTTTATAAAATTTACCATCATGGCCCTATAAGATAAAACGAAGTAACACATTATATTTTTATTAAAATATTGTGTATGAATGGACATTTTATTTATTTAGTTATTTAAAAAAAATAAAGAGCACAAAAAATTCAAGAATCCAAGACTTTTATAAAAAATAAAAAATAAACAGAAAAACAAACCTGATAGGAGGAGAAACAGATGAACACCCAAAAAATAAAAAAGAGAGAATGAGACAACATTAGAAAAAGAAAAAAAAGAAAGATAAGTTCAAAGAATTGAACGTTGGTGCTGGGGTATTTTGTTCAAAAAAGCAAGCCTTGTTTTACTTCCTATTTTCTCCCCAATTTGGGGAGATTGGGTTTTGGTGGGCCTGGGGAGAAAATTTCGGGGCCCCACCATTTTCTCCTCCCATTTCCACTCTCAGCCAAACACACTTCTCTCCCATTTTCTCTTCTATTTTTTCTTCCATTTTCTATCCTTCCTGTTTTCTACCCAACCAAACAGACCCTCAACTTGTGGAATTGGTACTACTGAAGAGAAAGGGCTGGTAATGCTGGTTGCTAAAAGGAGCAGGGAGCTTAAATACAAGTACATCTATAGAGTAGGAGGGTTTGTAAGTGTATTATATAGCAACTTTTTTTTTTTTGGTCGTGGGTTTTTTCCTTAGTAATCACTCTTGTGTTTGGGTTTTATTGTGATCTGTGTTTATTCATATAATATGTAATTATTTGTTTTAGAATCTTTCACAAGGTTATAAGTATCTTAAACCCATGAAGCTTGAATGTTATGTGGGATATGGACAAGATATAATGTACATTCAAGTTGTAGCGTGCTCTTTGCCTTAAACAGTAACATTTTCTATAATAATTGAAACTCTATGTTACTTGGTATGAATTTCTTGTTGAAATACTGATGTAGGTGGCTTGGAGAGAAATCACTTTTTAATTTAGTAATATTTAATTTTGGAGTCAAATGTATTTTTACTAGTAATTTGTATTTTACCAATAGGTAATTAGGTTTATTAGTATTTTTATTTAATGTCCTATAGAAAAGATTATTTTTTAAATTCAATAATTGGGATTTTCCAAGTCATTTTGGGTTAGGTTTTCCTATGTGAATTAGAATTAGGGTTTGGTAGTCTATATAAACACAATGACGTAATAAATTTCTATTGAAATTGTCCCAATGGTTTGGTGTCGACTCCAGCCAACCCTAGATGATGTAGGTCAACATATGAGGTTTTACTTTTATCATATGTTAATTTTTTTTTTTTTTTTTATAGGTAATAATACTTTTATTCAAAAATGTTGAGCATCATGTTCATGATGGTGAAAATTTTGATCAAGAAAAAAAACAGCAGGTTCAAAAAATTAATCTAATAGTGTAAGAATTCAGAAATGAAAATACAATTTGTAAAACCCCAAACACGCGCCCACTTAAACAAAGTACCGAAGAGAAGAGCTTTTGAAAGATCTAAGGTTCTCTCATTGTCTTCAAAGGTGCATGTATTACGTTCTGTCCAAACCAGCCACATTAAAAATGCTGGGACCATATTTCATATGGTTGATAGATGCTTTCCAAACCAATTTCTCCAAGCAAAGAGGAGAGAGCTAACTGTCTTCGGCAATACCCAATGGATCCCGAATACCTTGAAAATTGCACTCCATAATGCATGAGAAAACTTACAGGGGAGTAGAAGATGATCCATAGTTTTCCCATTACAACAACATAAACAACTCCTGTTAATCAAGGATTGACCTCTCTTAACTAGATTATCAATAATGAGTATCCCATCCCTAGCGGCTATCCATAAAAAGAAAGATACCTATTTAGGCACCTTTGCACACCAAATACACTTCCAAGGAAAATCTCATTGAGAGGACCAGACAACAACTTATAGTAAAAGCACACATCAAACACCCACTTCTTAGTCAACTTCCAAGTCAAAGTATCATCCCCCTCACCCCTCGGCATAGAGGAATACAGAAACTCAATGAAAGAACAAACATTTTCTTGCTCCCAATCCTTTGGAGCTCGACAAAATTGAAAATTCTAGCTCCTACTTCCCCCTTCTAAGGCAAATACAATGAGGTTAGAAATCCAAGCCTATTTAGACAGAGAACCGATAAACAGATTAGGAAAAAGGTCCTTTAAAGGAGTAATCCCACACCAAGGATCATGCCAGAAACTAATACGGTGACCCTCCCCACATTATACACTACCTGTCCAAAGAACTTCTTTGCTACCTGTCCAAAGAACTTCTCTGCTCCTTCTCTAATGCTCTTCCACATCCCACGCCCATGAGTACCTCTTACATTTCTAGTGCACTATCCTCCTCTAGCCTCACCATACTTGGTTGCAATAACTTGATGCCATAACCTATTACTTTCTTTCCCAAAACGCCATAACCACTTACCAAGCAAAGCTTGGTTTAACAACCCAACCCCCCGGATCCCCAAACCGCCATCCTAAACAGGCAAACAAACCTTCTCCCAAGCAATCAACGAATATTTAAAAACATCCTCGGAGGCTTCCCAAAGGAAATTCCTCTGAATCCTTTCTAGTCTAGCTGCCACCGCTTGGGGAATAGTAAACAAGGATAAAAAATAGGTGGGAAGACTAGAGGTGGTACTCTTTAATAAAGTAAGCTTGCCACCTTTCGACATATATAGGCGTTTCCAGTCAGAGAGTTGCCTCTCCATCTTTTCTATAATAGGGTTCCATATTGATGAGTCCTTATAATGAGCCCCAAGTGGCATGCCCAAATAAGTCATGGGCAAGCTACCCACCTTGCAACATAAAACACGGACCAAGACATTCAAATTCCCAACATCACCCACCGGCACAATCTCACTCTTACCACCATTGACTCTCAAGCCCATAATAGTTTCAAAAAAAAATCAATACCATCCGAATGTATAATAACTGTTCTTTGGAAGCATCACAAAACAAAATAGTGTCATCAGCAAAAAGAAGATGGGAAATTTTCAAACCTCCTTGTCTATGAGACCCTACCTGAAAACCACAAAGAAAACCACCATTTTCCGTTCTCTTCAACAACCTGATCAACATCTCCATAATCAAGAGAAATAACAATGGAGACAGGGGATCCCCTTGGCAGATACCATGAGAACTACCCAAAAAACCCGCAAGAGACCTGTTCACTAGAATTGAGAATCTAATTGTAGAAAATATAGGCCCTAATGCATCTCCCCCACATCGCCCCAAAACCCATCCTCTACATAAGATAAAATAAGGCATTCCAATTCACATGGTCATATACCTTCTTAATGTCTAGCTTAACAATAACCCCAGAGATGCCACTCTTCAATCTACTATCCAAGCATTCATTGGCAATTAGAACCAAATCTAGGATTTGTCTCCCTCCAACAAAAGAATTCTGAAAAGCAAATATCAACTTATCCAAAACCCCATGAAGTCTATGTGTCAACACCTTAGCCAAAAGTTTATAAAGGTTACCCACAAGACTTATAGGACAAAAGTCTTTTATATTGATTGCATTGACTTTCTTGGGGATCAAACATAGAAAAGTGGCATTGAGAGACTTCTCAAAAATACACTGACTATGAAAATCCATGAAAAAAGCCATAACATCTTGTTCTAGTACACTCCAACATTTTTGGAAAAATGCCATAGTAGAACCATCTGGCCCAGGTGCCTTATCATCTTCCGCCTCCTTAAGAGTCTCTAGAACCTCCTCCTTCTCAAACTCCTTCTCCAAAGAGTACCTCTCAGCTTTGTCTAAACGTGCAAAGTCTAAACCATCAATAGTAGGCCTCTAAGATTCCGGTTCTTGATATAATTTCTTATAAAAATCCAATACTGGATTTTTAACTTCAGACTCATCCACATAGAGAACCCCCTCAACCTCCACCCCCCTAATTTGATTGGTTCGCCTATGAGAGTTAGCAAGTCTATGAAAAAAGCGAGTGTTATTATCACCTTCTTTAATAAACAGTGCCTTAGATTTTTGCCTCCAGGAAATCTCTTCCAAAGAAGCCAAAAAATCTATATCAAATTTAACCACCACTCTTGTCTCTGTCCACTTGGGTCAGAACTTGCATCCCCTCTTTCATATCAATGTCTAAGAGCTTAGTCATCAAGCATTTTTTCCTAAAAGAAACATCCCCAAAATCATGCTTTTTCTAGTGTTTCAAGTACCCTTTGAGAGCCTTCGGTTTACATGCTAGAATATAATTAGGAGGTCCCAAAAGATGATAACTACTCCACCATTGACGCTCCATATCCACAAAGCCCTCTACCTTTAACCACATATTTTCAAATTTGAAAGGACTCCTCCCCCTAGACATCCCTCCTGCCTCCAAGAGTAGAGGACAATGATTAAACACCACCCTAGGAAGAATTCTTTGGGTCACATCTAAGAAATGATCCTCCCAATCCGCAAACACCAACATTTTATCAATTTTGGACATGGAGGGTCTATCAAAGTCACGAAACCACGTGCACTCACCTCCCTCCAAAGGCAAATCAACCAAGGAGTGTTTTGCAATAAAATCCGAGAATTTAAACATGGCTGGACTGAACGAAGAACATCCAAGTCTCTTAGTCGGATATCTAATAATATTGAAATCTTCAAACAAACACCAAGCCAAAAGCGATCGTCATCTCAGAATGTCTAGCTCTGACCATAATACATCCCTAAGGCTTCCATTGGTCAGTCCATAAACCCCCGAACAGATCCATTCAAAACCATCTGCCACACCCTTCAAAACAACTGAAACTGAAAGCCTTCTAGCCATAAAATCAACTTTCTCAAATACCCTCTTATCCCACATCAGAAGTATACCCCTAGCTGTACAAATGGCCTCTTATAAAGGGGCTGCCCCAAATACTTTTTACCATGTTAGAGTTGGTACTGTCTAGTTTAGTTTCTTGAAGACAACAAACAATATCGCATTTCCACTTCTTTATAAGATTTGTCACAACTAGTCTTTTATGAGGATTATTCAATCCTCTCACATTCCAAGACAAAAGCTTCAAATTCATGGATAAACAGACAAACCCAACCCAGAGGCTTTCAATCTGCCTCTAGAACTTCTACCAAACTACCTCTCATAATTGACAGTGGAAATCAAATTTTTTAACTCCCTCATACCTTTTTGGCTTGAGATACCTACCCGACAAGTGTTGACAACAGTAGCTTGTTTCTCCCACACTTTCTCTAATTTTTTAAAGAATCAATACATTGCCTCTCACAACAAGCAATTGGGAATTCCACAAAAATAGCAAAACCTTTGATCATCATGCTCACCCATTCCGAAGGCTCCAGTTTATCCTCTGAAAAAATCCATCTGTTTTGCAATCCTTTGTGGCAAGATTGAGGCCACCATTAGGATCCCACAGTGCCAGAGGAGCAACATCCATCAAATTGTAGTCCTTCCCATCCTTACCCTAGGCCAAAGAAACATCCCATATCAGCCTAGGAGTCACACTTTCGTTCATATCAAGACCCATCTCGGATAAAGGGGAAAAGTGGTTATAACCAAGCAAATGGTGCTGCCGAAACAACTCGGAGTCTTCGGAGAGTGAAAAAGCTAAAGGAGTACCTTACCTTGGTGGAATGACCTCCGAGACAGTATCGGTAAGGTCACCGACTCGCTCAAAAGCATCGGAAGAGTGATATTTTGGTTTTTATTTAATTTTTGTTTTTTGGGGAGAGTTTTATTTAATGTTGGTAAAAGCAAGGGGTGCACTTAAGCGCAAAGGCATCTTGGAGCCTGGGCGCAAAGTGCAAAGCTCAAGCGCGTGCCTGATTGAAGTGAAGCACACATTTTTGAAAGATAATAATTAATGATAAATGCAACAATCAAATGATCATATAAATTGAAATAAGTTTTTTTTTTATATAATTCATCTAACATTTAGATAAGCCCTACTTTTGCAATTTTAACACAAAATTGCAAGTGAAGTCATTTTATTTTTTTGGATCAACTAGATATAAGAACTTCCAAGTAATATCTTTTCTTAAATCTCAAATATCCATAATGCCCTATGACTAATTAGTAATATTAGTTAATAATTTAATCACATAATGGCTATAACTCTATAAGAATTAGTTTGCTATGTTCAACATCAACCACTAAAGTATCTAAACAATTACCACAAATTTATTATATCATACCTTTGTTTTTTTTTGTGGATGAGCTAAGAATATGAGGACATGGCAGTATGGTAATTGGTACCAAGAAGTAATCCAAAAGGGACAAAATAGAATAAGAAGAAGCTGGGTGGGTTATTGTTTCGAGGAGAAAAAATCAAGAAAAAATAAAAATAAAAATAGAGAAGAACTAGGAGGTTATGGGTTTCATGACAAGTTACACTTAAAATATATATATATTTTTTTTATAAGTATGTTACACTAAAAATATGCCAAATTAATGGTTTATATTGATAATGTTAAGATCCTTTATTTTTAATTCAGTTTTGGTTTTTTTTTTTTTTTTTTGAAAAATATAAAAAAGTGCCAAAAAGTGCGCTTGGAGCTTTTGGAAAAAGCGTGCCTGAATGAGCCTAGCTTTTGAGGTAACAAGTGCTGGAGTCTTGGGGCTTCCCGCTTTGAGGTTAAGCGCACTTTTACCAACACTGGTTTTATTTCCTTGATTTTAGGTGTTTTTAAGGATTTCTTAGTCAAAGTATAGTCATATTATGGTACTCTTATCAATTAGGATATGTTGAGGAATATTTTTACTTGTGAAATAATGTTTTCTTGGGCCTTAAAATAGGCTTGCATCGTGTAAAACGAAAATAGGAATTTGTTTTCAATAAAATTGAGGTTTTCTTTAGTTCTGGTAGATTCCAGATTTTTTCCTTGTGGATTCAAGGCCTTATGGATGCAAGGATTTGCGTCTAACTTGCTAGAACGATATCCAGCCCTTTCATGCTTTCTGTTCTACTTTAATTGGTACAATGTAGGACAACATATGGAGTTTATTTTTATCATTTGTTAGTTCTGAGATAGATTTTTATTTCCTTGTAAAATAAGTTTTTTTTGAGACAATAAGCTTGCAACTTATAAAACAGAATTAACAATTCACTTACTATAAAATTGAGGTTTTCTTTATTTATGGTGGATTCTAGAGTTCTTCCTTGTGGATTGAAGGAGACCCTTATGAATTTAAAGGATTGTGTCTAGCTAGAATAAGATCTAGTCCTTTCACAATTTCCATTCTGTGTCACTAGATGCTGACTCCTATAGGTTTTCCCATGCATGTTGCTGATTCCAAGCAGGCCTAGGTGCTGGCTCCTATGTCCTCTATTTTTATTTTTCATACTCTTTGATTTACTGTTACATTGTTTTGGTTTTTCCTGCACCAAATACTTTGTAAAGCATTCATTGCCCAATTGTCTTAAATAGTCATGTGGCAGCCTCCATTTGTGTGTTCTGTGCCCTAGATTGGTTGTTTTGTAATTGGACAGAAAAATTGGTATATAATTTGTTACATAATGAGTTGCATGAAACATTTTGTTTACAAACACAGATTGTTCTTTCACATGCTTCCAAATTTATAAAGAGAAGTGATGCTGTTCTGTGTGCCTTCTGACTTCTTTGAATCCTTCATAATTTTTGTTTTAGATATATTCACCTCACTTGGATTCGTCTCCTCCAAGATGGGTTCATTTTGCCCACGGATTGCTTCTTTTTCTCTATCAGGTTTGTTTGGATATTATTCAAGCTTTTTGTAGTCATGTTGTTTTGTCCAATCATGTTATTGTATTTTATGTATATTAGGCATGCTTTGTAACAGCTGATAGATTAATAAAGTTAAGTTAGTTATACAATATTTCCTGATTCCTATTTCTTTCACTTTCATGTAAAATTTTGGTTTTATAGTTTGCTATTTTGCCTTTACAATTTATATTGATTGTTATGCTGTTCTTATTTTGGTGAGGCACTTCAGAATCTAAAGGCTTTTGATTAAGTCGGACTAAAATAGAGTACATCGAATGTAAGTTGAATCAACTTACATTAAGGAGTACTAGAGAGTTTGACTTCGGATAGAATGGAATTGCAGAAAAGAATATTTGTTTCCGACCTTGACTCATCTGTTAAGATCCATAGCTGATCCCAAAAATTTGGGATGAAGGCTTGTTTATTGTTATGTTGTTCTTATTTTCTTTATTGAAGTCAAGAGAATTGGGGTTTTGAACATCCCTAGTTTTTTAAACAAGTTGAATGATGGGGATTGTGTTGTAAGGCTTTAGTCTCCACTAGATTTAATCATACATTGAATGGTTTGGAATGCATAGTAGTTGTGGAAACTTTAGTATGCTGCTGCTAACCTTAATATGGACAAGAATGACGGGCAATTTTTGAAACACGAGGATATGATACAGTAGAGAGATGGCAATTAATTAATTAGTATAATTTTAAAGTATATTTGATGTTAGTTTTAGATTTTAAAAAAACAACTAATAATTTTGAGAAATTATTTTCAATCTGTTTTGGGCTTCTAAAATACAGATATTTTCAAGCTGTATGTGGCTTCTAACATTGCTGTGATATACCTATTTTCAAGTATTTTGGCTTGAATTAATAAATTATTTAAGTTGGTGTATTTTATAAGGATTGCCGAAGGCCCACTGCAGTCTTAAGAGCTGGTGTAGGAGCAAACTGTTATTAGAAGCAACATCTGAGAAAAGAATAGAGAGAAGAGAGGTATCAAAGACTAGGACGATGCATAAGTGAAAGATGTCAATGAGAGAGAGAGAGAGAGAGAGAGAGAGAGAGGTGGAATTTCCTAAGGTTTCACTAGATAAAGTTCTCCCCCCACCCCCCAAATTTTATAACCTCCTGTGTTCAGATTGTCCCTGGTATGTCTGTCCTGTCTTTGAAATCATTAAATTTTTTTTCCCCTGAAATGTCATGGACATGCATGCAACTGTACCCCTGGAGTTACTGTGTCCAATAAGTGTCAGATCCTAGAAAGCATGGGTGTGGCTCCAGGGCCGCTGCACCCGCACCTGACGCGCACCGACGTGGCGTGCGGTGCGCGACACCGCTGACCGTGCGTCTGTACCCTGTCAGTTTTTTTTTTTTTTGGATTTGTGCCAATTTGGGCTGATTCCGGCAGAAACGGGTGCCGAAACGGCCCAATTCCGGCTGAAACGGACGCCGAAACGGGCTGCTACCATGTCGCTGGCCTCCATTCTTCTGCTTTATGTGGCCTTGTGAGAGAAGAAAAAAAAAAAAAAAAAGAGAGAGAAGGAAGAAGAGATAAATTGAACTCCTGAAACTGTTACAGTGAGAACAAAGGAGAAAGTTGTGGACTGTGGATAGATTTTTGAATAAGTGTATTGGTATAAGAGATAAGGACTTGAAAAGTCAAAAAGATAGAAAAGGTTGGAACTTGTGAAAACAGTAAAAATACAGGTTTTGATTCTTTGAATTTATCACCTTTACCCATCAGTTTTTATTATTCTTTAATACTTTGATTTTATCACCTCATTACTTTTATTTTTTTTGAAGAAAAATAATTTAATATTATAAATATGTTATTGGGCTAAAATTGGAGTTGTGTAAACATTATTATAATAATATATATAAATATGATTTTAAATTTATTAATATATGTTTACCATTACTCTTAAATTGGTATATTTTTACCATTATATAAAAAAATATGCTTAGCAATATATAGAAAATATAAATAAAAATATTTTTAATAATTTTTTAATCGCCGCACCCTGTCGCACCCGCACCTTACTTTTTATAAAATAGCTGAGTCCCACACCCACATCTGCACCCACACCCGAATCCAAATTTGCACCTGTGCTTCATAGGTCAGAATTCAGATCTGGACATGATGGGGAGTTTGCCATATCCATACTTCCTTGGTCTCTGTAAATTGAAATTTTTATTGCATTTTAATTTTTTTCCTTATTCTAAATCTCATTCACTGATTCGTAGACAGAATTTCTGCAGTGCCCTCTGCAATGTATTTCATACTTGATTATTCATCAATATTCTCGTACTGGCATGCCGTTCTCCTTCCCTTTCTTTCCTTTTTAATTAATTATTCTTTTTACCACTTTTCTTTCTAACCTTTCACTAGTTCCATTTAGACCTTTGATGCTGTTGATGGGAAGCAAGCTAGACGGACAAATTCCTCAAGTCCATTAGGGGAGCTTTTTGACCATGGTAATATACCATTGTCATGTATATTGTATTTCCTTTTCTTCGATAGGTTAAATGTTAATATTGATAAATAATATTCTTGCCTTTCCCAATATATTGTAGGATGCGATGCTCTTGCTTGTGCGGTATGTATCATCATATTTGGTTGTCATTTTGTAGCCCTTGGAAATTCATCACCTTTATCATTTTCTTTCTTAAATATAGTTAGAAGCATTGGCTTTTGGGAACACTGCTTTGTGTGCAAGAAGTACTTTCTGGTTCTGGGTAATTTCAGCTATTCCGTTTTATGGTGCAACATGGGAACAGTAAGTTTAATTGATGCACATTCATTATTTATGCATTTTATTCATTTCATTGTTTCCTACCTTTATGGATCTGTAAACTATAATAATATTTTATTTATACTTTCCATTGATAAGAAAAAGGGATTGCTGTATACATTTGAATATTATAAATGAAAAATTTTCTTTGATTCTCCCGTCTACTGGGGGTTTCTGGTTTTTGTGGGGGATAAATTAAAACCCTTATTGTTTGCTCTTTGACCCTGGATGATGATTACAGATCTGTTTGTGCGTTTTGACTTCAATGTATCCATGCACTATTTTAATTATTGTTTAAAACTATTCTTTTCAGAACTGGTTTTGTCATTGTTGATATATGTAAATTCCATTGACTGTTGGATTTTTTTATTAGCAGTATTGATATTTGATTTTCTTGGTACAGCTATTTCACCAATACCCTTATTCTTCCTGCTATCAACGGGCCTACTGAGGGTCTTATGTTGATATATGTGGCTCATTTTTTCACAGCTATTGTAGGTATGCTCCTGCTATCAATGTGCCTTCAACCCCTCCACACCCTTTTCCTTACCCCTCTTTAAGTAATGTGCTTTTGTGCACTTTCAATCAGTATTCTAAAACTTAATTTAAAATCCAAGACACTGTAATTTTCTTGGGTTGCCTTTATTTTGTTCTACACTAAGCTTTTGAGATCCATGAAATTTTGGAAGATTTCACATTTCTTTGCTAAGAAATATACCCTGTGAATCATTTGATCCTCATACTCAAATTCTATACTTCTCCAGGTGCTGAGTGGTGGGCTCAACAATTAGGAAAGTCTTTGCCCTTCTTAAATTGGGTTCCTTTTCTTCATGGTATGATTATTTTTTATAAAGCCAACGACCTATACAACACATCATTTTTGGATCTGGAAAAACGTTATGGAATCTCTGCTTAATATCTTGCATGTTATACTTTAATGGTTTAACAAGATTCAGACCCACCATAATGTTTTTATTATGAGATGTGTTATTTGGGGGTTTTTCTCAGTATGTTGTTTCTGTTTGCATTTGATTGTTTGTCCTCCTTTGGCTGTCTCATTTTTATAGATTCCGTTCTAAATAATCTGCAACAGTTTTTGATTACAGCAGTGTTCTTAAAATTTTTGGTGAGGTCATAGAGGAATGTGATTCAGTGGTGTTATTTAAAGTTTTTGTGTGGAATTACCCTATTTCTGTAAGCCAATGTTATTTAGGTAGTTTTATCTTGTTAAGTGTTGTATTCAGTGAATGTTGGCCTAAAGGGTTTGATTTTATTTCTTCTCATGTGGCCTTCACTGGAAATTGTAGTGAAAATGCATTACATTCCATTTTTTCCTCCTGCTGACATTGGTTCTGTGTAGTTAAGTGTCATCTTTGTTGGCATGGCACATTCTACCTTTTCATTAAGGCATTTATTTCAAAGGATTTGAGCATTTCTTCTATGGATCCTAATTTGGTAATATATACACATGAATTCTACATTTTATTTTATTTTTTTCATTTCATTCCTTTTCTTGTTGTCCTTACCAATTGTGCACTGTTTCCATCCTGCATTTTCTTTCATATATTCCTTCTTTGATATGGCTGCTGTTTGCTGCTAAAGTCACAATTTCTTTTCTCTGTTTAAGATGCCAGAAAATAAGTTGTGCTTCTGCAGGAAGAGTTTGTACTAGGCATTTCATAATTTCAGTTGATAATTCATCTCCATTTTTTCTTACCTGCTTGATGATTGTCAATAAACTCCTGAAATCCTTCTGCAATTGTTTGAAATGTAATGATATCATTTTTATTTATTTATTTTCTTCAGAAATTCCTACAAACAGAGCAGTGTTGTTTCTGATGATTGCTTTTGCTGTAATACCAACAATCATTTTCAAGTATGTACTTCTCCATACCCTAAATTATTGGGTTTTAAAGCCTTTTCTGTTCTGGCATGTGACTTTTGACATCATAAGTGATTTTCTGACCAGGATGCATCTGTTATGACTTCTTCAATGTATTGTAAACTGTTTTAGATGGACTGTTTCACATGCAACCTTCAAGTGCTTTCCCCATTCTATGATATGATAGGAATAGTAAAGAAACAAGAAGGCACATCATATTAATTTGACCTTGACTTATATTTTTTGGAAAAAAAGAGAGAAAATAATAGAAATGAAGACAAGGGAAAATTATGTTTAAACAGGGTAAGTTGAACATAAAAAGAAATATTTTAGAGATCACAGCCAGTGTGTAATTCCATGGTAAGGAGAGTGGTCCATAGTTCCACTGCTAAAAAAGAGGGCAGAAATGGAAATGGTGTAGATCTTAAGTCAGCAAATGACAAAAGGTTAAAGTTCCAGGGACGAACTGATTAGATGTGCAATGGCAGAGATCATTATTTTTACTATCTAAACAGCTTCACACACTGCTCGTCATACTATCGGAGCTAGCCATGCCTGAAGTTGTTACCTTAACCACAAGGCTGGGGTGTTAAAGGCAGGGCTAGTGACTTGAGTGAAGTC
The DNA here is from genome assembly GCA_023736055.1 of Quercus glauca. Classification (NCBI taxonomy): domain Eukaryota; kingdom Viridiplantae; phylum Streptophyta; class Magnoliopsida; order Fagales; family Fagaceae; genus Quercus; species Quercus glauca. The sequence goes on from CM043317.1 coordinate 28,701,700, forward strand.
AATATTACTTGGTAAACCTGTTTGAGCCTAAACGAGATATTGTTCAAAATATGCCCAAGCTTTTGACTTAGTGGTCAGATCTCGAATGGGAAGCTTAAATAGATTGAAGTTTCAGCACTATTCATTTGTTTGTTTTGTTTTGTTTTTGTTTCCTGTAATGTTGACCTATGGACATTGGAATGGCATTTCCATGATATCACATTGCTGTGTTATTGTTGCACAATGGGGTGTGTATGTATATGTGTTTCTGTGTGAGGCCTTCTAGACATGTTTTGTAACCAAGCGTGAATTTACACAAATATTTAAATAAATTAATTGTGTGTGTATCAATTAGTGTTGATGGCATAGAGTTAAAAGGATTTTTCTCTTACTATGACTTGCGTTGGTGTGCTTAGGCGTGCTTAGTGCTTAAAGCTCTAAGCCCTGAGGTTTAACTGCTTGATCTTGAAGAAAATGACATGGAGCATTGATTTATTATGCAAACACTATTCTTAAGGTCTTTTACTTTAAAATAATTTTTTGTTTACGTATCAAAAAGTTAAAAAAACAAAAATTAACATGAATATATACACACACACACACATACAAACAAAGAATTTATTATTCTTATGCTTTTTGGTCTTTGTTTTTTGGATATATTTTTATTGAATATTATTATCATGGACCAAAATACCTTGTTTTGGTATTTGAAGTTACAATTTGAAGTTTACCAAGCGAGCACTATTGGTTCTTGAAATTTCAAATGAGTGCTATTGGTCCTTGAAGTTTAAAAAATCAGCGCTTAATCTGTTAACGGAGCAATGCAGTGGCATCTTTTAAATGATGTGGCAATGTTTATAATATTAAAAAATTACAATCATTATTGACACATTAGAAACCCAAACCAAACCCATTTTCCCCAAATCAAACCAAACCAAATTGAGCCCTAGCCCATCCCCCACCTCCAGTGGCAGCTCCTCCCCTGCTCGGAAATAGAACAAAGCAGAGTAGTTGATGGCCTAGGGGAAACTAGAGTTGTTTGGTCCAAAGAGCTTTCTCACTTTTCTCCGTATTTACTGAACAAAGTTGTGTGGTTGTGGTTAGTTGGCATAGTGTTTTCTGTAAAACTGTAAATAGTATACTGTGACTAAAAGTGAGAGAGAGTTTAAAGCCTTCATCCATTCCTTACCAAAAATGGATTTCAGTTCTTCTAGACATTTCTTCTAGACATTCCTTACCAAAAATGGAAACCAACTGGGAATAAGAATTTTAAAGTGAGTGAGTACTATCTCTCTCTTTCCTCTGCTCTAGACATTTCTTTTCCTTGGAAGCCTGTGTGGCGGTCAAAGGTCCCTACTAAGGTTGCTTTCTTCTCTTGGACTGCCTCCTTAGGTAAGATTTTGACTACTGAAAATTTATGGTATAAGGGTGTAGTCGTTGTAGATTGGTGCTATATGTGTAAAAAGAGTGGGGAATCGGTAAATCATCTTCTTCTCCATTGTCCTATTGCTTATGAACTATGGTCTATGGTGTGGGCTCTATTTGGTCTTCAATGAGTTATGCCACATGATGTCTTAGATTTATTTTCGAGTTGGCAAGGTTCATTTGGTGGGTATCGGAGCATTGATTTATGGAGGGCTGTCCCACATTGTGTCCTATGGTGTATTTGGCGAGAACGGAACTCAAGATGTTTCAAAGGGAAGGAACGGTCTATTCCAGAAATTAAATCTTTTCTTCTTCACACCTTGCTAGAGTGGAGTTCTTCCTTTAATCTTTTCTCTTGTTCTAATTTTTTAGAAATGCTGGATCTTTGTAATTTTTGTGTTTGATGTACTGTTTTTTCACGTACACCCCCGGTGTACTTGTCTCTTGATTAATACAATTCCGTTATTTATCAAAAAAAAAGGATTTCAGTTCTTCAGATTTTGGAGAGATTTGGCCTTCAATTATTTCTGTGACTGTAATTTGTATTGTGAGTTTGCATTTTGCAATGCTCATGAATGACCAAAACATAATTCCAAAAAGAAATCGTTTTCTGGAAGCCATTTTAGTAAAAATAAAACACCTTTTCCACTTTTTTCAAAGTTTGGTGGAAGATTTTGTTTTTGTGTTTGTCATCGTCATGAGCCATCTGGCGAGATAACTCAGCAATGTAATTGTCGTCCTTGTCATTGTCTATCTCGGCCAAACTGAGTTTTGACCCAACTAGGGAATTGAAACCCACCACACCTCGGTGCTGGCAATGAAGCCAGAGGAATTACTGGCCAGAGACCATGGCAGACTTGAGGCGGTGGAGTCTGAGGAGAGAACTTGAGATAGGGAGGGTGGTGTTCTAAAGTTTAATTTTTTTAATAATAAAAAAAGCTGGCAAGTCATTTAGAAAATGACACGTCATTATTTTATTAGACACATAGGCAGGGCAAGAAATCTAACGGAAGTTGACAGAGAGATCAATAGCTCACATTTTTGAAACTTTAGGGACCAAAAGCGCTCGTTTGAAACTTTAGGGATCAAAAGCGCTCACTTGGTAAATTTCAAGGACCAACAATGTATTTTTGCCTGTTGGTAAACTTCAAGGGACCAATTCTCTTATACTGATATAAAAAAAAATGCTGTATAAACTTTATATGAATAGATTATAGATTCTTTCAGTATTATCTATTGATAATTGTTTTTGAATTTACTATATTAAAATTTTAAGAATTTGAATTAACTTATTTAAAATTTGAACTTACAATCTTTGTGCAAATGCACTATCCTAATGAGCTTATGGGCAAACTATATTATTATTTTGAGTTCATTAACTTTTATTTATTTATTTATTATTTATTATATGCTATAAATCTTTCTATTAGAGGTTATTATACATTATATATATATATTTTTTTGGTTAAAAGGATATATATATAAAAAACCAGCAAAACAAAATACAGCTTAATTTACAAGCTAGCCACAGCGGCCAATGTAGAGGCAACCTGCCTATAGCAATACAGGCCATTTCTATCAAAACTAAGTAAACTATCTAATTCATCAAAGGGAGCAGCATCAAAAATAGCAAAATCCTTCCTCATACAGCACCTAAACTTGGCCAAATAGTCAGCACACCTATTTGCCTCTCTAAATACATGAGCCACTTGAACCTGTGAGAGCCTTTCCATGAGTGATCTGCAGTCAAGAAGCAATGGAGAAAGCTTTTTGTTAGAGCTGTTAGCATTATTTATCATCTCCACAATTGCCTTGGCATCAAGTTCTACTTCTAAATTATAAATTCCCAGCTGAATGGCAAGAGTCAACCCATCCCTCAACGCCCACAATTCAGCCATAACACTTGTGGTGTACCCAATAGATCTGGAGAACCCCCTAATCCACACCCCGTCACTATTCCTTATTAATCCTCCACCACCAGCTCTACCTGGATTCCCAAGTGAAGCTCTATCCGTGTTCAGCTTGTACCAATCCGGACTAGGCTTGATCCATTTAATAGGAATAACAGCTCTTGATGTAACTTGCTTGGCTTTACTTACACAGTAAAAATATTCCCTAGCTTGGCTGAGACACACCTTATGAAGCATGGTATCTGGAATAGAGTTTTCAAATACAACTTTATTCCTATTTTTCCACAAATTCCAAATAGCAAAAAGAAAAAGAAAGCACCAAGGAATAGATCCTCTATGCCTTACTTCACTCAAACAATTATGTTTCAGTCAAACTTCAACAGTATCAGTAAAGGAATTAACAAGACACGGAGGCACCTCCAAATTTCTCCATAGATTACGAGCAAATACACATTCACGGAGGACATGGACTATAGTTTCATCCTGGACTCTACACATAGGACATATCTTATCACAATTTATGCCTCTTACCGAAAGAACTTCCTTCACTGGAATACTACCATGCAAACACAGCCAAAGGAAACAAGTAATTCTCGGCAATATATCTAATTTCCAAATCCATTGTCCATGAAATGGTGTGGTAGGTTCCTCACCTTGAGTAGCCAAGCGATAAGCTGAGCCAACAGTGAATTCTCCATTCTTGGAGAATCTCCACCACACTGTATCTCTCCCACTTCCATACAACTGAATTGGGACAGCCTTAAGTTTTTCTGTAATGTGTTGAGGGAGGTCAAAAGAAATCAGCTCCCAATTCCAATTCTGGCCACCATACAACTCCGCAACTGTCAAGTTTTGCTCTCCTTGCCTAAGAGGCCCTTCAATCATACCCCTAAGAGAATCACCATTAACCCACTTGTCCATCCACACATTTACCCCAGAACCATTCCCAATCCCCCAAGAAATTCCTTTTTGGAAGATGGGGAAACCCAAGTTAATGGCTTTCCAATTAGGAGACGATGGAAGTTTATCAGGATTTGTCGATGTAATTCTAGAATGGGAGCAATATTTATTCAGAATTACCTTCGCCCACAAAGCATCTTTTTCATGATACATTATATTTGAAAAACCTGCACTGTACTTAAGTAAAGCAGTTGGCAATTGTATGTGCTTTGCACCAGGCTCCAGGAAGTATATGGCTCTATGCTTTTTAATTGCATTTGATGTGTTTGGCTACACTATTACTGCCAGCCTCGTGTCAGACTTAATGTTGTTGTTTGATAAAGGCAGCTTAGATCTCCCTTGTTTTGTGTTTATTTGCAGTGTACAGAATGTTTATAAGGTAGTTCAGGCAAGAAATGGAAGCATGCTGCTGGCGTTAGCAATGGTACTACTGCTACCTTTTGGATAATTATCTCTTTTCATTGCTTATAGGATATGTAATAATGTTTTCTTCTTGTTTCTTGTCAGCTTTACCCTTTTGCCGTACTCTTGGGAGGAGTGGTAGTTTGGTATGACCCAAATCTGTTATATGTTTTTTACATGTTTTTCTTTAAAATTTGCAGATGGGTTTACATACTGTTATTTTTTCAAATGTAGGGACTATTTGTCTCCATCTGACTTAATTGGGAACTATCCTTATTTAGTTATATTGGGAACTGGACTTGCGTTTGGATTTCTTGTGGTAAGATATTTGTGTTTTAGTGTGACTACTCCATTCAATGGATTTTTCTATTTTTCTTTCTTTGAAATTATTCACTTTATTAAAATTGTTGTTACTATGTATTCTTTTAATTTTCTTGATTTTCTGCTTTACTGTTCTGTGGTCACTAACAAATATGATTTTTTTTTTTTAATAATTAGATGATTAGTTTATTGAGACTAGAACATTAATGCATGAAGTATACTAGAGAAACACTTTCTTTCTTTGAAATTATTCACTTTATTAAAATTGTTGTTACTATGTATTCTTTTAATTTTCTTGATTTTCTGCTTTACTGTTCTGTGGTCACTAACAAATATGATTTTTTTTTTTAATAATTAGATGATTAGTTTATTGAGACTAGAACATTAATGCATGAAGTATTACTAGAGAAACACCTAAAAAGCCAAGAGCCTTATAGCTTAACTGGTTGGCACCTCTTGATGTTTTCAATAGAGACATCTAAGAGTCAAATCCACCCACCCCCAACTATTCAATTATCAAAAAAAGAAACACCTAAAGAATGCAATAGCTTTCCAGATTTCACTCTTAGTACCCATATTGCATTTCCTTTGCCAACAAACCAGCAAATTTATAACTGTCTTAGGCATCACCCATCTAGCCCCATACAAAAAGCAAGTGCCCATAGTTCAATTGCGACCAATTAGTGAAGCAAAAGATGTTTTAATTTCTCCATTTTCCTTGCAAATATAGCATCAATCTTTCACAATAATTATCCTCTTGAGAAGATTTTCCACTATCAAAATCTACCTCAATGCAGCTGTTCAAACAAAAACTGCAACCTTACATGGAACCCTTGTCCTCTATATTTTCCATGGGAACCCAAGCTCCCAATTTTCTAATGAAGCTTTATAGTGGGGTTGAAATGCAACCTCATGTGGAACCCTTGTCCTCCATATAATCTTCAATGGGAACCCAGCTCCAATGTTCCTCCAAAGCTTCATAGTAGGATTGAATGTTGAAGTTTTCAATACCACCAACATACCTTATCCTCCCTCATCTGATGGAAAATTATAATAGAAGTTCATAAAACTCTTCTGCCGACTCTTAACTCTCAATCCTGAAAATATTATATGAAAGTATGATTCTGACAATGCACCCCTCCCTCCAATCTATTCAAACATGAAGCAATAGGGGCTTCCAAAACCAAATACTAATCTTATAAAGAAGCTCCACATATGCATCATACCATGACCCATCAAGCTCCATAATCCCTTAAGAAAAAAACCTTGATAGGCACATCCCTCTTTAACAACACTAGGGACGTCTAATAACCTCAGGTTTCTCCATATTTGCACCTATAATATGTCTTCACACTCGAATCACCTTCTACGCCATACCTTTAAAGCCATGTTCCTAGTGGAACTTGATTAAAAGTACTTAGTATTACTAGCTTACTAATACCCAAACCACTAGTCATCATTTAAAAAAAAAAACTTATTTTATTCCACCAAATGAAATTTGAATGCTTCCCATAACCCTCCCCAAAGAAAATTCCTCTGCAACCTTTCTAGCTGGGAAGCACGGGTGCGGCTAAATGGTAGTCGCACCTGTGTTGAACACGATTAAGACACAGTTGCACGCACGTCCCACATGATTTTTTTATTTTTATTTTTTTCAATACAAGTTTTTAAGCTTCAACTCTTCAAGCTTTCAACCCAGCTCAGCATGCTCTTCAAGGTGACACGCACACAGTGACAAAGAACGAAAGAAATGAGACTGAGAGAGAGAGAGGGGAATAGCTGAATAAATGAGAATAGATGAATGAATTTGAAACTAGATCCAAAATCTCAAGTTATCAGGTGAAGTGATGTATTGATGTGGTGGGTGGGAAACGTGTAGCATATTCAAGTACATTTTTCTTTTTGATTTATTTTTTAAAACTTTGTAGTGGATTCCAACTTTACCTGCTTTTTTTCCTTTTTATTTATTTTATTAAGTGATATCCACTAACTTAAGGATATGTGATCCACTCTCCTCCACTTCCGTAATTTATTTAGTATATATTTTAAGAGTGATATATATAATAATTATTAATTGATTTTATAATAATAATTATTAATTGATATATATTTACCATTGTGTGAAAAAAAATGTTTAGCAATATATAGAAAATATAAATAAAAAAATATTTAATGATTAATTAATAAATGCATCCCGTTGCACCTGTGTCCTATTTTTTCAAAATTTGCCATGTCGCCATATCACACCCGCACCCTTATCCGTGCAGGTGCTTCCTAGCTTTCTAGTGTGTTAGCTATATGAATGGGCATGGTAAATAAAGGTAGAAAATAGGTTGATAGATTGGATAGGAGCTTTTACTAATGGTCCGTTTTGATTGAGGGGGAGGGAGAGGGAGTAGAGTAGAGTTGACTCAAAATTAGCCTATTTTCAGCTAAGTCTACTCTTCTCCCCTCCACTTCCTCTCCCCCCCCCCCAATCCAAACGGGCTATAAGAGTCAATCTTCCTCCCTTTGACTAATACAATTTTCTTTAACTTGTCAAACTTTTCTCAATTTTAGAATTCCAAATTCATCCTAGCGTTGAAAGAAGATCCAATGGCAAACCAATATATCATGGAAAGCAGCCCACTTTCCACCCAATGTTACAGCCAACTCAGAAAGTCCTCCCACCTCTCCCACTGGGCCAGAGGTTGTAGTTTACTTTTACCTAAATTCACCCCATTCTGAAGGCAACTTCAAAGCAAAGTTGAACACATCTAATAGCTCTCAATATTTCAGAAGATGCTCCACATAAAAGAATGGTTTCATTTGCAAATAAGAGATGAGGAATCTCCATATCCTCCTCATGATCTCCAACTTGGAACCCTGTTAGAAATCTGCTGCCTTCCACTGCTATGTATAGCACATTCTTTTGACAATGTAGATAACTAGAAGAAGAAAATAATGGAGATAAAAGAATCTCCTTGCCTCAATACTCTAAAACTAGCAAAAAAACTAGGTGGATCACCGTTCACCAATATTAAAAACTAACAGTTGAGATACAATAGAAGATCATTTCCTCCACTTATCACAAAAACTAAGCCTTTCTAAGATATAAAATCAATAAATCAAGCAATCTTAAATCACATGATCATAAGCCTTCTTCATATCTAGCTTATAAGTCATGCCAGGCTACCACTCTCTTCCACTTCCAGCAAGAAGTGCACTTGGAGTATCTTATACAAAATCTCCTATCACAATTTTCAATTGATTAGCTAAGACTAGCTAATAATTCATATGCACTGCTCACCACAGTTAAAGTCCCTGCCTTTTTGGCACTAGAGTTATAAACTAGCATTTAAGAGGATTTTCAAACATACCAGACTAGTGAAATTCATGGAAAATTGTTTTAACATCCCCCTCCATGATCCTCCAATAGTGTTAAAAGCAAGCCATTATAAAATCATCTAGACCTGAGCCTTAATCTTCATTCAAATCCTTTAGAGCATTTAACATATCAGCCTTTTGAAGGGTCTTTGTAGCCAATTCTTTGGTTTAGCAATCTAAAATTTAAACCATTTACCGTAGGGCGTAGGCCTCCAATCAAAGAAGTGGCATATTTGAGCTTTTTGTAAATTTAACAATTCTTGTTGATTGCCTTTTGAAAGCTCAGTGGATCTAAGATAATCCTTTTTTGATATATGGTGGTTGAGGTTTTGTGGTTATGGTAGTAGCTAAATCATGGTGCAACTTTATTTCTGTATTTGCCATGTTAATCATATTTGTGTAGTTAGCTATGGGTGGCACATGATCATATGAAAGCGGCAATTTAGATTCCAAAACAATTAAGAACTGATGCTGCATCAAGAACATGTTCCATATTGTGCAGTATTTTGCTAGAAATATAATGATTTAAGTTTCTTTTTTTTTTGATAAGTAATGGAAAATATATTAAAAAAGAACGCAGCCCCGTACATAGGAAATGTACAAAAAGGCAAAAACATCATGAAACCAAATTACAATGATCAACCAAAATAGGAAGAGAAAAACAAGAAAAAGATGGTATAGCTAAACACCATTCAAGAAGAGTAAAAAAGAAAAAAGACTTAATCTCAAGAATGGACCGTTCGTGGCCGTCAAAGCTTCTGGCATTCCTTTCCCGCCAGATACACCACATCAAACAATGCGGCACCATCCTCCAAATAACTATATTACGGTGACGCCTGAAGTTACACGACCAACAATCCAACATATCCACAACCCTTAGAGGCATCACCCAACAAATACCAAACAAGCAAAAGACCATACTCCACATCTCATAGGCCAAGGGACAGTGAAGGAGGAGATGATCAACAGATTCACCACACCTTTTGCACATAAAACACCACTCAAGGACAACCAAATGCCTCTTCCGAAGGTTATCTATAGTTAGAATCTTGCCTAAGGCCGCAGTCCAAGAGAAAAAAGCTACCCTGGGGGGGACCTTCGATTGCCACAGCATTTTCCACGGGAAGGGAGAGGCGGTAGAAGGAGAAAGAGAGTGATAATACTTGCTCACCACGAAACCCTTATTGTTGGCCGGCTTCCAACAAAGCTTGTCAGAACCAACACCTCGCACCCTAGTGGAGTAAATCAGAACCATACACGAATCCAAAGATTGTGACTCTTGATCATTCACTAGGCGGCGAAACTGAAGGTCCCAAAAAATTCTCCCATTAGCAAAACACATAACCTCAGAGACTGAAGCATCTCTTGCCCTATAGATATTATATAAATCTGGAAACGCCTCCTTAAGAGGACGATCCCTACACCACACATCATCCCAAAACTTCACACGAGAACCATCACCCACATCATACCGAAGGAACTTAGAAAGATTCAGCCAGCCTCTTCTGATGGACTTCCATAAACACACACCATAAGCACCAGGCACGGATTTTGTACACCAACCACCCCACTCATTCCCATACTTCGCCTCAATGACCCTTCTCCAAAGGGCATCATTCTCCACACCATAACGCCATAACCATTTGGCTAAAAGAGCAGAATTAAACCTTCTCAAGCACCGAATGCCAAGCCCTCCATTCTTTACTGGCCTACAAACCTTCGACCAACTAACTAAGTGAAGTTTACGGTCGTCACCTATACCTTTCCAAAGAAAATCTCTTTGCAAATCCTCTATCCGCTTGGCCACCTTGGCAGGAATAGGGAAAAGGGAAAGAAAATAAGTAGGCAGGCTAGAGAGAGTACTCTTAATGAGAGTGACCTTGCCCCCCTTAGATAAATACAATCTCTTCCAACCAGCTAGCCTTCTCTCCATTTTCTCCAAAATAGGATTCCAAATTGTCTTATCTTTAAAGGAGGCACCCAACGGAAGACCAAGATATTTCAGCGGAAGAGTAGACACTCTACAGCCCAGAATCTCTACAAGCTCAAGCATATTAGGCACATCCCCAACTGGAATCAACTCAGACTTAACTAGATTAATTTTTAGCCCTGACACCACCTCAAATCTAGAAAGAATCCCACGCAGAACTGATATATGATTACTGTCAGCATCACAAAAAACTAGAGTATCATCTGCAAACAACAAATGGGACACCGTCACCAAGGAACCAGAAGCCCTCCCCACTGAGAAGCCCGAAAGCTGACCAGCCGCAATAGCAGCGTCCAACATACGGCTTAAAGCCTCCATGACAATATCAAAAAGAAAAGGGGATAACGGATCCCCTTGCCTCAAACCTCTAGAACTCCCAAAAAAGTCAGAAGGACAACCATTTATCAAAATGGAGAACTTAACAGTAGATATACAGCACCTGATCCATCTTCTCCACTTATCGGAAAAGCCACATTGCTGTAACAAAAACAGGAGAAACTCCCAATTCACATGGTCATAGGCTTTCTCAATGTCTAATTTGCACAACACCCCCGGAACCCCTGACTTCAGTCTACTGTCTAAACACTCAGAAGCAATCAAGACAGAATCTAAAATCTGACGGCCTTTCAGAAAGGCATTCTGAGAATCTGAGATAATACCATGAACCACCCTTCGCATTCGATTGGCGAGCACCTTAGCAATGATTTAAGTTTCTTAGTAGGGCAATAGGTAATTTTGTTAGCCTTTACATGCCAATATTAGTTTTTAGTTTTAGTGCAACTTTCTAGATTAATTTTTTCCAGGCTGGCTGCTGATACTGCTTAATTTGCAAATTGATAGTTTGTTGTCCGTGTAATTGCATGTATTTCTTTAGTTGCTTTGGTAGTCACTACATGACATTCAATAATCAGTTGTATAGTTCCCCAAAGGTCTACGGGTTGACTTGCTCAAGATATATGGTGTTTTATTATTGGTGTGAAATAAATTCCTTACAGAATTGCTCTGGTAGCATGATATGTGACGGTTAACCTTTTTACCTATTTCATGCTAAATTTTTGGTAATAAACTGTAGAAAGAGCTTGTCTTTTGTCAAAAAAATTTGTAGAACCCTAATGGTGCATAAATAACTCTGCATGGTGCCGTAATTAGTTGCAGTTTACAGTTGTTAAAGATAAGAATAAAAACAATATAGAGAAGCGGAAGCAAAAAAGAGAGAAGAACACAAAGAATAATGTGGTTCAACTAAAGCCCTAGCGGCTACATTTTTATTGTATAATCAAGTCAAATATTACCGTGAACCCTTAACAGGTTATATATAGAGACTAGAAGTTTGGGTTAGCCCTACATGGGCTTACAACATAACTAGGGCCTCTTGGGCCATTTCGTTAACATAAACTCAATACCTTTTAACAGGTTATATATAGAGACTAGAAGTTTGGGTTAGCCCTACATGGGCTTACAACATAACTAGGGCCTCTTGGGCCATTTCGTTAACATAAACTCAATACCTTTAAACTCCTCAAGCTAGAGCATATAGTCATATAGTCATAAACTCTAAACAACTTTTGTATAGTGCCAACTTGCTTGAAGAGGCTGAAAAACGATGTGAATGAGCCAAAACTTGACGGAACCGGCCGAAATTGAAGCTGAACCGACCAACATTCTTGCATGAGCCAGTTGAAGTTCTTCAATACCAAATAGGTAACCAAACAGAGGTTTTTAGGTTGTTAGGTTATCCTTATCATGGATAAAGGACAACCAAAATATATACCTAAACAATCAAAATCAATCAAATAGGCAAACATGGGACTTCCTTGTCTACTTTAACCAACAACCAACACTGGTGGCTCTTGAACATGCTGGTGAACACTGCGCTGGTAACCAACAACTCTGGCGATAACAACCAAGAACCATTGAGAAAATATACCCTAGGACCACTGGAAACTACCAAGAGATTGAGGAGAAGCCATTGCAAGCTTCGGCAAGCAACCTCCATGATCTGAAAACCACCAGGGTAAGCCGAAATCGATTGAGAAGTACTAGATCTGCCAAGACTTGCCAGAATATTCTGAAAACCACCCAACAACAAAAAGCCACTGATAAATGCCAAGAACAACAAAAACAAACAATAATTGGTGGATGATGGCTGGAAACCACCATTGATCTTCCACTGAGAACAACAAAAAATAAAGGCCAACTGTTGAGATCTGGCAAGATGCAGGTTAGATCTGTATCTCGGGTTGAATATGAATTCAGGTTGGATCCGCAACAACAATGACTAGGGGTGTCCACACCACAGGTCGGTCTGGGTTGGGTTTGTGCCCAACCCATGACCTACCCAACCAAATCAGGTGGAGGACTTTTAGACTCACCGCTGACTGTTAAGGAGTGAGATCAGAGTGGTTGGATACACGTTGGGTGGGGGTCGGTTCGGTCAAAACTGTCAACAGTGGAGAAATTGCCCAAAACACCCCAGATTTGGCGAAATCTTGCCAGATCTGTTGGAGATCTCACTTGATTCGGTGAGATCTTGCTAGATCCGGCGGAAATCTAGGTAGATCTAATGAATTTTCACCAAATAATCACCAGAAAATTATTAGAGTTGCCGGATTTTTCTGGGTTTTATAGTCGGGTCGGGTGAATCGGTTTAGAGAAGAGAACTCGGCAGCCTACCTGCTGGAGTTCGTTTATGAAGTCTAAAACCTGCTGTCAACCATCGAAGCTCTCTGATCAGTTGCGGGTGGGTCTGGTTCAGCGTGTGGGTGGACACCCCTAACAATGACAGCCACTGCGACAACCACCAAAACGACAACGAGACAACAAGACAACAAGAACAACAAGAACAACAACAGCAACCATTGAGAACAACCAATAACAATAGCATCCACCGTGAACAAGCTACAAAGTTAGATTTGAAGGTTGCACAAGCAAACAACCACTAACAATTGAGAACAAAAACAATGAGATAGGTGTTGTGTAGATCTGTTTGGTGGGTGAAACAAGATGATAGAAATTGTGAAAGAGGAAAAGCAATCAGCCATAGGAAAATGGCTCTAATACCATGTTCAAGACGAGAATAAAATAATATAGAGAAGTGGAAGTAAGAAAGAGAGAAGAACACAATAAATTACATGGTTTAGCCTAACGGCCTGTCCACAAGATAAAGTCCCAGTGGCTATATCTTTTCCGTATAATCAAGTCAATTATTACCGTGAACACTTAACAGGGTATGTATAGAGACTAGAAGCAGGGTTAACCTTACATGGGCTTACAACATAACCAGGCCTCTTAGGTATTTACATCTAGGAAGCACATGCACAAATAAGGGTACAGGTATGGATACGGTACGACAACACAAATTTTTGAAAAAGTAGGACACGAACAGTGGGGATATGTATACTAATTAATTTTTAAATATATTTTTATTTATATTTTCTATGTATTGTTAAGCATTTTTTTTTTTCATATAATGGTAAATATATATTAATTTAAGAATAATAGTAGACAATAAAGTGAAATACAGTAATCAACCATTGAACTTTTTTTTTTCAACTGTGATCAAGCATCAACTAAATTAGCCAAAGAGCGACAGAAAGAGAGAGTGAGCCAGAGAGAGAGATCGGATCGAGCAATAAAATTAGAAAGAGGGAAAGAGAGAGCGATGGAAATGAGAAAAGTACCGTGACTACTGTTGGCCGTCGCAGTGGGGCTTCACTGCTGTTGCCTTTGCTTTCGCTGTGGGGCTTCTGTTCTTCTGCCGCTTTAGCCGTTGGATAGAGAGTGAGAGAAGTCCAACGGCAAAAGCAAAGGCAATGGCATCGAAGCCCCATGGCAAAAGCAAAGGAGAGGGATAGAGAGAGAGATTTCAGGTTTTGTTTTTAAGTTATGTGGTTCTGCCTTCAAAACGAACAGTTTCAGGCATGAATTTTTTTTTTTTTTTTTCTTCTCATTTTCTGCGAGCCCGTGTCCCTACTATTTCCCTCCCGTATCCCAAACGTATCTGAGCCGTGTCCCTGCCGTATCCAAATATTTTTTTTTTTAAAACGGCTGGGACACATGTGCAGCCGTATCCCAGGAGTATTCCGTATCCCGTACCCGACTACCCATATGACATGGACACGGTATGCATTTTTTTGTGTCTGTGCTTCCCAGCTTTACATCAACATAAACTTAATACCTTTAACAAAGATCATGGTTGTTAACCTAGTAAGATGTTTCTCTGGCTTGTGTTTTGGGCTGTCTTGTAGATTTTCCTCTAGAAGTCCCAGCATGCGATGTCATGTAAAAAAATAGGATAAATAAATAATACACACACAAACATGTTCATATATTTTCTAACATTGTTCTAATGTCTGCTTAGTGTTTGCTTTATACTTATTTATAGCTACTTTTTGCTGGATAAGATTTCTTATTTTTTGAATTACATCTGTTTTGGCAGGGAAGGATGATCCTTGCTCACTTGTGCGATGAACCAAAGGGCTTGAAAACCAATATGTGCATGGTATGTTGCTATCTCATACCAAACGACTTTGAATTTAGTTGGTAATTTAGAATTTGGTTATCGTTATGACTTATTTTTTTGGCTGTGTTGTTTGTATATCTTGCCTATCTGTTTCTTTCCACCATAACTGGTTTGAGAACCACTCAAAATTTGAGAGTAAGCCTAAAATGAAAACAATTAAAAGCAATTGAGTCTGGTCACTTGAAAAATAGTACATGGCAAATTGGAAGGGTTATTAATAAAAATAAATAAAATAAAAGGTCATACTCACTTTTGTGTCTAGGAGAGGTGATTGGTAGGAAACTTAGATTTTTATTGAAGAGGTTGATTTTTGTACTCAACCCCATGATCTTAAACTTTCACTTATGGTGGGAGGAACTTGGCATTGCATCATATTTATTAAAAAATGAAAATAATTTATTTGACTGGTCATTTAATACATTGAAAGCAAATAGGTCTTCATGAAATTCGGTTATAGTGATTTTTTTTTTTGGTGATATGTTTGAATACTTAAGTGAGAATACCTGTGTGTTCAGGTAGTAATTAATAGATTAATTTCTAATTGATTTTATTGACGGCTTCACCAACCCCAAAGGGTTGGCCTACTAGTTTTTGAGGTCTCATGAGAGATCCATGAGATCGTGTTTGAAACTTCTAACTAGCATTTTGGGGCCACCCTAATAGACTCATCCTTGTAATTATGTGGTGTGTGTGATAGGGGGACTATACACATTGGGGGAATAGTTAAGTGTTTAAAGAGCTCTGGATACCCTTATTAGCCACACAAAAAGAAGAAGAAGAAGAAGAAGAAGAAGACACACACACACACACACAAAAGAAGAAGAGAAGACACACACACACACACAAGAAGAAGAAGAAGATGGCTTCACCATAATATTTGCTTGTTTGCTAGCCCATTAAGTGAAAACCTGATTTTCTTGGTCTATGGTTTACCTAGTTTGCTAGAGCTGTGTTATTCTGTGTACTGGAGTAATTCCCGCCTAATAACATGATGCTTATCAAAATAGTTTGCTTGTTTGCTAGATATTTGATTCAAAGCTAAGTTGGGATTACCTTTACATTTCAGTGTTACACATAAGGTCCCATTTTTATGAAAAATCAAAACAGGGAAATTTGTATGGCTCTACTGGTTATTAAATTTGTGTAATTGTTATTCTATCAGTCAGCTTTATTGCTTGAGAACTTGACATGAGATAAGTGTGGCTTCTTAGAATGCCCATGGATGACAATTGATTCTAGCGAGAGGGGTTAGTTGCCCGTAAGCTTTATTAGCTAAAGACGAGTCCAAAGGTCTCTTATGTAGAAAGGTTCCTCGGTAATAAAAAAAAAAAGAAGTGTGGCTTCTTTGTCCAGTGTGAACTGCTGGAAACTAAAAATTTGAGAAATTAAAAGGGCTTGTGAGTTTCTGTCATGTTATTTGAAGTTTCTTTTGAACCAGTTAATGAAGTTGCGATTTATATGGCCACTGAGTTATATGCCAGTGGCATGGGGCATCTCCCATGTGTACGGGGTTTGGAAGCACGGACACAGAAAAAAGGGCTGCATTTACATAGGCACACCTCAAATATGGCTGCATGCATTTCTGTGGGGTGTCCAGCCCAAAAAGTTATTATTATTTTTTGTTTAGTTCACGGAGGGGACACAATAACGACACGGCTGAACCTAAAAGAATTTAAAAAAAGAAAAAGAAAGTCATTGATTTGCATTCTTGGCACAATAACGACAGTAGATTCATAGAGTCATAGACTACATGACTTTGAAACAAATTTTTCTCTCTCACTGTGCGTTGCACCATTGGCCATCGATATGCTCTCTCATGATCAGATCGGCGACCAAACAGCCTCAATAATCCTCACTATCAAAATGGCAATGCATCTGGCACATCGATCTGATTTCTATAAGTTTTGTCGCAACAGTCAAAATTCAAAACCAAGAGATTTCAGCCTCAAAAATTGTGATACCTGCCTCAAAAACTGTGATACCTGCAAGGATAGGCTCTTGTCAAATCTCAGCCGTAATAATCGTGTTACGTGCAAGGATTGTATCCTGGGACGGAGGGAGCAACTAGGGGCGATGATTTTGTCAACTATAAATGGTATTGAAAGTAATGATGTAATATCTGAGTTGAGCTTGGATCTTTTTATGCGTTTAGACTTAAGAGCGTAGGCAAAATGGGAGATGGGATATTGTGTGGTCTGAGGTTTATGAAAAGGGCCCAAAGGAACGTGGGCCTAAAGGTAAGTGGGGGACCCTTCGGTTGGCCAAGTTCCAAACCCACCCCCAAAGCCCAACAACAATTATAACCCCAAACGTAAAACTCTTTTTAAGTGGCAGCCCAAACCTTCCCAGCCCACTATTCCTCTCAACAGTCAACAATTATAATCTGACCCACCCACACTCTAAGAGCTTGTTTGGATGAAGAGAGTTTTGAGTGATATCGCTCAGTTTTCTGTTTTCATTATTCAAATTGTGTGGGTCCCACCTGTTTTCAAAACACAGCTATTGTTTGAGTTAGTTTTCAATCCTTGTTTTCATCACTCAATTATCTGATTTTTGAGTGATGAGTTATGGAAATTGAAAACACATTTTAGGTGTTTTCAGTTTCCAAAACTTAGTTTTTAATGGCATTTTCGTAATTATCAGCTGCAATGTTTGACTTTTGGGGTTTTTTTTTTTTTTTTTTTTTTCTCATTGGGTTCAGTGAGTTTTTTTTTTTTTTTTTCTCACCGGGTTCGGTGAGGTTTTTTTTTCTTTCTTTTTTTTTTTTTTTTTTTTTTTTCACTGGGTTCGGTGAGGTTTTTTTTTTTTTTTTTTTTTTTTTTTTTTTTTTTTTTTTTTCATTGGGTTCAGTGAGTTTGGGTATTGGGAGTTGAAGGAAAAAAAAAAAAGAAAGTAAAAGCTGCACCAAGTGATAGGTATGGGACCCACAAACAGTTGAAAAATATTGAGTAATGATAAGTGAGTGATGGTACCAAACATGTGGGGTGTAGGGAGTTGGGGTATTTTAAGTGATGAGTGATGAGTAATGAGTGACGAAAATTGAGTGATGAGTGACTATTTTTTTAAACCAAACAAGGCCTAAGCATTCCTTGCATGTTTCTCCCTCTCACCCAACCATTTCGGCATCTACAACTACAAGTGCTTCTCTGGTGGGTAGCGATAAATTTGAGGCTAAGCTAACTCCGACACACATGGTTCCAACATGCATCGAGAAGCTTCTCTCACGTCTCTGATGCTTCCGTGGCTGGGTCTTTGTGTTCTGATGGTGATGTGCCCTTGCAACGTGACATCCAACGGATCATCCATGAGCAGTCAGACAATGTCATCAAGAAATGGGGGAATTCTGAGCAGTGGGTTCTCGAATTTTGAGATAGGAGAAGGTGGAAGTCCCGTTTCAAATCTCTTTGCCACCGAGAGAGGTAGTTGACGCAATGGATGTCTCGAATCAGTTGGCAATGGTACCGGGGGTGTCATTAGAATCTAAGGAGATAATATTAGAACAGGAAAAAGGGGATGATGTTTTTGTGGAGGACTGGGTTTTAGATATCTGCTCCGAGGATGCTTTTCAGTGTATTGTACCTTCGCCTCCTCTAACTGTTGAACCACTGGCTTACTCTTTGCCTATGGATAATGGTGATGGGTCAACAACTCTGGTTGTGAAGAATTTGCTGGGTAAGGACAATTACTCAGAATGGTTCTAGGAAAAATTTCGTGGGTTTCATGACTTTCTTGGGACATCCCTCAAAGGTTTGGAAGAGCTAGCAACCAATTTTTTGTTGGCTATTGAAGCTGAGTTACAACTAGGGGTGGCAAATGGGCGGGTTTGGGGTGGGCATAATTAGGTTAGGTATATAAAACCCATTTACCCATTTAAAACCCATTTAACTAATTGCTTCTAACCCAAATCCAACCCAACCCAATTATTATGGGTAAACCCCAACCCACCCAATTACCCAATTATCAAAATTACCAAAATGCCACTAAAGTGAAAATGACCAAAGTACTCTAAAATCTTCAAAAATGACCAAAATACCCTTAAAACCTGAAAATTACCAAAATACCCCCTGAAACTCAAAAATTACCAAAATACCCCAAAAACCCCAAAAATGACCAAAATATCCCCGAAACCCAAAAAAATGACCAAAATACCCCCAAAATCTTAAAATTACGAAAATACACTCAAAAATCCAAAAAATGATCAAAATACTCCTAAAACCTAGAAAATGACCACAATACCCCTTAGAACCTAAAAAATGGCCAAAATACCCCCAAAACCTAAAAATTACCAAAATAATCTCAAAACCTACAAAATGACCAAAATACCCCTAGAACCCAAAAAATGACCAAAAAACTCCTGAATCCCAAAAATTACCAAAATAACCCCAAAACCCATAAAATGACCAAAATACCCCTGAAACATAAAAAATGACCAAAATACCCCTGAAACCCATAAAATGACCAAAATACCCCCAAAACCCAAAAAATGTCCAAAATACCTCCAAAACCTAAAAAATTACTAAAATACCTCTGAAACCTAAAAAATGGCCAAAATAACCTCGAAGCCTAAAAATTAACCAAAATAACCCTGAAAACTAAAAATGACCAAAATACCCCCGAAACCTTAAAAATGGCCAAAATAACCATGAAGCCTAAAAATTGACCAAAATAACCTAGAAACCTAAAAATGACCAAAATACCCCCTAAACCTAAAAAATGATCGATATACCTTCGAAACCTAAAAATTAACTGAAATACCTCCTGAAACCTAAAAAATAACCAAAATACCCCTTGAAACCTAAATACGACCAAAATAACCCCTAAACCTTAAAATGACCAAAATACCCCGAAATCTATAAAATGACAAAAAAGCTCCTTAAAACTGTAAGTCGATAAAAATAAAACCCTAAACCTAAAAAATTACCAAAATCTCCCGTAAAACTAAAAAATGACCAAAATACTCCCTAAACATAAAAAATGACCAAAATACCCCCTAAACCTAAAAAATGACTAAGATACCCCAAACCCCTATTTTGGTAATTTTATAGTTTTAGGGGGTATTTTGGTCATTTTTAGGTTTCAGAGTTATTTTTATCAATTTTTAGACTTCGGGGTTATTTTGGTCATTTTTAGGTTTCTAGGTTGTTTTGATCAATTTTTAGGCTTCATGGTTATTTTGGCCATTTTTTAGGTTTCGAGGGTATTTTAGTCATTTTTTAGGTTTCGGGGTTATTTTAGTCATTTTTTAGGTTTCAGGGTTATTTTGGTAATTTTTTAGGTTTCGGAGGTATTTTGGTAATTTTTAGGTTTCAGGGGTATTTTGGTCATTTTTTAGATTTTAGGGGTATTTTGATCATTTTTAGGTTTCGGGGGTATTTTGGTCATTTTTTGGGTTTGAGGGGTATTTTGGTTATTTTTAGGGTTTCGGGGGTAATTTGGTCATTTTTTGGATTTCAGGGGTATTTTGGTCATTTTTTGGGTTTTAAGGGCATTTTGGTCATTTTTTGGGTTTTGGGGGTATTTTGGTTATTTTGGTCATTTTTTGGGTTTCGGGGGTATTTTGGTCATTTTTAGGTTTCGATAGTATTTTGGTCATTTTTTGGGTTTTGGGGGTATTTTAGTCATTTTTAGGTTTCGAAAGTATTTTGGTCATTTTTGGGGTTTGAGTGGTATTTTGGTAATTTTTTGGGTTTTTGGAGTATTTTGGTCTCTTTTTGGGTTTTAGGGGTATTTTGGTCATTTTTTTATGTTTCAAGGGTATTTTGGTAATTTTTAGGTTTTTGGGGGTATTTTAATCATTTTTTAGGTTTCTGGAGGTATTTTGGTCATTTTTTAGGTTTTGGGGGTATTTTGGTCATTTTTTAGGTTTTAAGGTTATTTTGGTCATTTTTAAGTTGAGAGTGTATTTTGGTAATTTTAGTGGTTTTAGGGTTGGGTGATTTGTAGAAATGGTACTTGGATAATAATTGGGTTTAATTGGGTACCCAATTAAAACCCAATAAACACTAGTGTTAATTGGGTTTAATTGGGTTAATACCCATTTAACCCAATTAATAATTTGGTGGGTTTGGGTCGCTTTTAAGTGGGTGGGTTTGGGTGGGCAAATGGGTTTGGGTTGATTTTGCCACCCCTAGTTACAACAGAGGGCTTTTAAGGAAAAAACTGAACAAACTGTGAAGAGCTCAGGGAGGAAAGGAATAAGGGAATTAAGGGGTTTATTTAACTCTGTCAATTATGGTTCAACTTCAACAAGGCACATTGGTAATGGTAAGGAAAGGGCTCTAATTATTTCCCAATGAATTTGAAGATTTTATCTTGGAATGTTATAGGATTGAATGAGAAGGAAAAACGGCTCAAGATTTGTAATTTATTACGTACTTGGAGGGCTGATATCGTTTGTTTGCAAGAGACAAAATTGGAATGGGTTACAAGAGGACTTGTTAGAAGTATATAAAGTTGTCCTTATATAGATTAGTTATATTTGGGTTCAGAGGGTGTTTCTGGTGGAATTTTGCTCATGTGGGACAGATGGGTGGTTGAAAAGATAGAGGAAGCAGTGGGGCATTTTTCGATTTCTTCTAGGTTCAAAAACGTCAGCGACCAATTTGAGTGGGCTTTCACAGGGATCTATGGTCCAAATTCGAACAGAGAGCATCAATTTATGTGGGAGGAATTGGCAGGCTTGAACAGTTGGTGGAATTTGCCATGGTGTTTAGGAGGTGATTTTAATGTTATCTGCTTCCCATTGGAGAGGTTAGGGGCGGGAAGATTTATTCGCTGCATGTATGATTTTTCAGATTTTATATCTCTTCATGGGCTAATGAATAATCCTTTGGAGGGAGGTCTTTACACATGGTCTAACTCTACCTCAGCTTCTAGAATAGATCGGTTTCTCTTCTCTCCGGTATTGGCAAAATATTTCCCACATTTCTCCCAAAAAAGGCTTCCTAGAGTGTTATCTGATCACTTTCCAATTCTTTTGGAGAGTGGGAGTCATCGAAGAGGGCGAATTCCTTTTCGTTTTGAGAATATGTGGTTGAAGGCGGAGGAGTTCTTAGACAAGGTGAAGTCCTGGTGGGAGAATTACCACTTTCAAGGGACTCCTAGTTTCATTCTTGCCAAGAAGTTGACTGTTCTAAAATCGGATCTAAAGCAGTGGAACGAATCTGATTTTGGCTAGCCAAGAAACAACAATTATGGAGTAAGTTGAATGCTTTGGATGTAAAAGAGGACAATCAACCTCTTTTAGAGGAGGAAAAATTGGAAAAAGCATCATTTCGCACTGATCTTGAGAAGACAGCCTTGTTAGAGGAGATTAGCTGGAGTCAAAAGTCCAGAGTTTTGTACTTAAAGGAGGGCGACTCCAATATGAGGTTTTTTCATAGGATGGCCAATTCCAATAGAAGAAATAATTGTATTGAAAATCTTATGATTGATGGGGCTTTGTCTTCCAACCAGGATAGGATTGCTGACTATATTGAACAATTCTACATGAATTTATACTCTGAGCAGCAAGAGCAGTGGCCTTTCTCGGATGTGTTGGATTTCCCAAGGATTTCCAGGGATAATGTGGATTGGTTAGAGAGACCTTTTGAGGAAACTTAGATTTATGAAGTCATCAAGGAGTTTAATGGGGATAAATCACTTGGGCTAGATGGTTTCCCGATGGCTTTCTTTCAAGCTTGCTGGGGGATTCTCAAATCAGATATCATGGCTGTGTTCCACCATTTCCATGTTACAGGTCAATTTGAAAAAAGCTTGAATGCAACTTTCATTGCTCTCATCCCTAAAAAAGCTGCTACATTGGAAGTAAAGGACTTTCGGCCTATCAGCCTTGTTAGGGGGGTTTATAAAATACTTGCTAAAGTTTTGGCTATTCGACTACATATGGTTTTAGGGGATATCATTTCAACTCCTCAGAATGCCTTTGTTCTAAATAGGCAGATTCTTGATTCCATCCTTATTGCTAATGAATGTCTTGACAGTAGATTGAAGTCTGGTCAAGCAGGGTTATGTAAATTGGACATAGAGAAAGCCTTTGATCATGTGAATTGGGAATTTCTTACCCACTTGCTTGAGCGTTGTGGCTTTTCTGATAAGTGGAGGCGAGGGATTTCATTTTGTCTATCAACAGTTCGTTTTTCTATCCTTATTAATGGTTCTCCCCATGGATTTTTTGGGAGTTCAAGGGGGCTGCGGCAAGGTGATCCTTTGTCCCCTTTGTTATTTGTGTTGGTTATGGAAGCCATTGGTAGAATGTTGGATAAGGCTATCCATGAAGGTCGTTTGTTAGGTTTTCATGTAGGTGATTCTGCAGGAAGATTTTTGGTGGTTTCCCATCTCCTTTTCCCTGATGATACTCTTATTTTTTGTGATGTTAATATTGATCAAATGCTGATTCTCCATATGGTGCTCATTTGGTTTGAGGTTGTGTCAAGTTTGAAGGTAAATTTGGGTAAGTCTGAGTTGGTGGCTATAGGGGCAATTCATAACTTTGATCTTTTGGTGGCTGTCTTAGGCTGTAAGCAAGGGTCTCTTCCAATGAAATATTTGGGTCTTCCTTTAGGGGCAAAGTACAAGGACAAGACAATTTGGAATCCAATTCTTGAGAAGATGGAAAGAAAATTAGCAGGTTGGAAAAAGTTATATTTATCCAAGGGAGGTAGAGTTACCTTAATTAAAAGCACTCTCTCTAACCTTCCTACTTATTTTCTTTCTTTATTCCCTATTCTTGATTCACTGGCCAACCGAATTGCAAGACTTCTAAGGGACTTTCTATGGGGTGGCCTAGGGGATGAGCCCAAATTTCATCTTGTTAATTGGTCTACGGTTTGCACTCCTCTCTCTTCAGGTGGTTTGGAGATTAGGTACCTGAGAACCTTCAATGTAGCTTTATTAAGGAAGTGGTTATGGAGATTTGGGCAAGAAAGTGATGCTCTATGGCGTCAAGTGATAGAGGCGAAGTATGGTTGTGATTGGGGTGGTTGGTGTTCTAGCCCTTTCTCTGGTCCTTATGGAGTTATTTTTGGAAAAATATTAGAAGGGAGTGGCCCTCTTTATCTCGGTTTTTTCTGTATGAAATTGGAGATGAATCAAAAGTGCGGTTTTGACTAGATAGATGGTGTGGATCATCTCCTCTTGCTGACTGCTATCCTGATTTATATAGGATTTGTCGAAACAAAGAGACGAGTGTGGCTGATCTAATGAGGTACTCCAATGGAGTCCTTCATTGGGAGATGCATTTTTGTAGAGATGTTCATAATCGGGAATTGGAAGCTTTGTGGAGCTTCATAGATACCATTTATAGCACTACTATAAGGGGGACTAGGGAGGACAAGAGATGTTGGCTACCTTGTAAGAGTAAGGGGTTTACGGTTAGTCGTACTACCATCTTCTAGTTGGCCACAGTGATCAGTTTTTCCCTTGGAAAAGCATTTGGAAGCAGAAGATTCCCTCTAGAGTGGCTTTCTTTGTTTGGACCGTTGCCTTGGGGAAATGTCTGACAATTGACAATTTAAATAAAAGAAAGGTTTGCATTTTGGATTGGTGTGGCGACCATTAACCATCTATTCCTTCATTGTCCGGTTGCTCTGGAGTTGTGGGATATGGTTTTTGGTTTATTTGGAGTTTGTTGGGTTATGCCAATGTTTGTTGTTGAGCTTTTTGCTTACTGGCAAGGTTGATTTGGTCGCCATTGCAATGGAGATATATGGATGGTTGTTCCTCATTGTTTGATGAGGTGTATTTGGAAGGAAATAAATAGTAGACAATGAGCGTGGGAAAATGGGTTCTCAATGTGGAGAAACCATCATTTTTCTTCTTTTTTGCATTTTCTTGATTTTTGTAATTTTTGAATTTGATATGTACACCCCTATATACTTCCTGTGTACTTGGGTGTCTCTCTCTTTTCATTATCAATAAATCCTTATTACTTATCAAAAAAAACAGTCAGCTGCTCTTTAAAAAAATAAAAAATAAATCTAGAGTTGTATTGCAATGGCAATGGGACAATGGGTTTTGAACACTTTTCTTTTTTTAATGTTTATAAAAATTTAAATTTTTGGTTATTATTTTTTTTTTGATAGGTAAAATTTTTGGTTATTATTTAGTATGTTTATTGTATACATTTGCTGTTTAGTGGCTATAAACTTATATAGTTATGTGATTATCATTTATTATTAAGACTATTGTTTAAGGTTTAGTTAGTCGTATCATTTGTAAGCATTTTAATGGTTGTTATATAATTTAAAACCTATAATAAACGTAATATATGCCCAAAAGTACATAAAATATAAATAATTATAATTAATTAATTAATTGTTGTCTCCCTTCAAGTTGTGTCCTAATTTTTTAAGAATTGCTGTTGCTGTGTCTCATGTCATTACTACCACAACTCAACACCCCCCCTCCCCCCCCGCAAAAAAAGAAAAAAAGAAAAAAAAGAAAGTAATTCACAATCTTTATTTTTTTGTGCAGTCACTACTGTATCTACCTTTTGCCATTGCAAATGCACTCACAGCCAGACTGAATGATGGGTATGTTGTAATTTGATTTTTGTGTGCTAAAAATGGACTTACCATTCTATTCTCAATGCTTCTGGTTCTCATGAACCTCTTTTGATCTTTTGTGGCAGAGTTCCTTTAGTTGATGAGAGGTTGGTCCTTCTTCTTTACTGTGCGTTCTCAGGTATGGTGACTCTCACCTTTTTGTTTTGTTTTGTTTTTTTTTTTTTTTTTTTAATGCAAATGGTAAACTCCTATTTCCAATAATTTTTTTGAAATAGGCCTCCTTGTTGAGCTTAGTTTTTTTTTTTTTTGGGGGGGGGGGTGGGGGGGGATGTGGGGGTTTTAGGCATTTGCTGCTGTAGTGTCTACTTGGCAAAATATTGGTCTAGCTTTTACTATTGATTAGAGATGTAATACTGTGATTTTGTGATCTTTCTCCTGTGCCTGACATCCTCTTTTACTGAACTCAGTGGTACTGTATTTGCACTTCGCAACATCTGTCGTTCATGAAATCACAACTGCGTTGGGAATTTATTGCTTCAGGTGAGACTGTCATTCAAAAATCTTTAAAATTTTACATCTTGGTTCAAATCAGGTTTAGATTGGATGCGGGGTTTTTGGTTTTAAAGTCAGTTCTGACTTTACCAAATTGAGCATATTTAAACCTACTTGTTCAAATTATATTGAAATTTATATAACCTTCCTACTGTGATATGAAATGTTTGTATAATTTTTGTTGTCTACATTTTTATTTGGTGGCTATGACACATCTATTAGTCCAAAAAAAGGTTTTAGTGAACTCCAGCTGCCTATTTTACTTAGGATGTAATATACTTGCTCGCTAGTCATTACTAACTGAGACCCTAGTATTTGTTACCTCCAATATTCCTTTGGTTTCTTGTAAATGAACCCAAAGTATGTTCAACTACGTTGAATCTTTATTTTCGTAAAGACAAACATTTACACGTAATTAGCAATTTAACTGTAATTTATTGTAGCACAATTTAATGTATACTGCAGTATTAAAGTTGGAATTTTCCCTGTAGTTTCTTTACATGAGTATGACCTTTGTATATGTTTTTCTTTGTCAATTACAGGATAACTAGGAAAGAAGCTTGAACTTTGCGAGTGTTTCTTTTGGGCTTATTCTTCCCAGGTTCACCGATCATTCTTGAGACTTTTTTTTTC
This sequence comes from Quercus glauca, assembly GCA_023736055.1. Lineage (NCBI taxonomy): Eukaryota > Viridiplantae > Streptophyta > Magnoliopsida > Fagales > Fagaceae > Quercus > Quercus glauca. Next base: position 28,728,265 of record CM043317.1, read on the forward strand.
CTATGCTTTCTTGTATCTTTACCAAAGATTTTGTAGTGCTGATTGTGTTTGCTGGTTTTGTACCTGCATGTTCTCTTCTGATCGTTTTGACCTTCCTCTTGCCTTCAAGCTGTCAATTCCAGAATGATGCAGCTATGCCAAGATTTTGGTGGTTCTTTTTAAAGACATTTATGACATAGTTGTCACTGACTCACTGGGTTCAGTGTTTGAGGTCCATTTTGGTTATCCATACCTTTGCATTAGAATTTTCTTTTTCAACATAGAGTAGGTCAATATAGATTTGTAAACTCATTTCGTGTAATACAAGCATTAGAAATTTAACACTAGTTAGTAACCTATGCAATACACAGGAGAGTTCAATATATGATATTCTAAATATGTAATTTTAAAATTATGATAATTGTTAATAGGTATTTTATTAAGTGTCTGTTTGGCAAGATTATTTTTGCCAATTTATTTTACTATTCAACTTATTTTTGCTATTATTTATGAATCCCAATACATTTTTTTGTACTATTCATGGGTTCCATTGTACTATTTCAGTTAATTTTTACTTATATCTATAGTACTTTCAGCAAAAAGTTTTCAGTTTCAGCAAAATAAACAGATCCTAAACAGACCCTAAGATTGTGTTTGATAAAATTCTAACAAATGATGTAGATAGATGAGGTTTTATAAGGAATCTTTATATAATTTAAACTCAATTAGATACACAAAATAAATTAAATGAAAAATTGTGAGGTCTTAGTTAATGTGACAAAAATTTATGAGGCCAATTGTAAGTCATGCGTCTTTCATTTTTATATATAGTTAGTAATCTATGTAGTGCATGAAAAAACTTAATATAAATAGGCAAAACTTAGGTACAATACTTTTGTATTATTTCTTAGGTTCTTCTAAAATTTAGTCACGTTGTAGTACTTAACTAAAAATATACTTCTATTCCATGAGAAAAAAGCCACATGGCTGAATTTAAAAAGAGAAACTTAAAGAATAACATCCAAGTAATATATTTTATAATTAATCCTCTCATTATTTTTAAATATATATATTATTTTATAATTATTTTAATTATTAATAGGTATTTATTATGATTGTATCTGTATATTGAACTAAAAAAATTCTAGGATTATGCATTTATATAATTATATCCGGATATAGAACTATGTATTCTACTATATAAAGTGTTAACCAAACTAATGGTACTCTTACTCCATTAGTTCATCCCTTATAAGGTAGAAAGAGGAATGATATCTTTTCAATGTGGGACAAAAGAATTCAAGCCAAAGGCAAGGCAAGACGAAGCCAAAAAAGCCAAAGCTAAAGGCAAAGAATTCTTGAGTACCTACATAAAGAAAATATGATGTAACTAGATTTTAATAGATGGTTTAAATATAAAATAAAATTTAAATTCAATAAAAATCTTATATTAAAATATGACATAGAAATATTGTAAGAGCTTAAATCCTTACGTGACACAGTATTTTAAGGTTTTAAGGTCAATAAAAAGTAAAATTGTTGCCAAAAAGTCTTATAGCTCAAATGGTTTGTATTTTTAATGAAAACATTTAAGGTTCGAATCCTCTCCTCCTTGTAAATATCGAATTATTAAAAAAAAAAAAAAAATCAAATTGCATTGATATCTTGTAATCTATCTCATTTCATATAATACAAGTTCTATAATGTGTGATTTAATTGATAATGTGCTTTTTAAATGCCATGTAAATATTTATGAATTGACAAAGAGATTTGATGGTTAATTATCCTTTGAATACAACACTTGATTGAATATTCTTGTGCATTCCAAACTACTCATCTCATGTTCCTTGGTGTTGGTGGTCTTTACACCCCCTACCTCCTTTTCATTGAGTAGTAACTTACTTGGTGATTGAAATAATGAAATTGTTTACCCTGCGATGGTGAAGCGTATTTCCCATAGTCTATCTTTGAGGTAATATCTAGTATTTACATCTGACCCTGCAATTGTTCAAGAAGCAGTAGCAGAGGCCTTAATAAAAGCTAGAGACCTTGGTTTTAGACAAGTTTTGTTATTAACAGTTTGCAAAAGACTTGCACAAGTTTGCAACATGAAGAGTCAACCAAGTTTTGTTATTAACAGATGGCCTAACCATCCACGCTATTTTTGTTCCTGAACTCATCAGTAACCTTAACTCCTTAGTTGATTCAACATCAGTTCCTTTGGATCCCAACTCAGTTTGACCCAAACTTTGTAGAATTGAGTCCATAAGCAATGATAAGTACCCTGTGAAAACCCACTTTTGATAAAGTTTCGATGGGTTCTAGTTTCCAACTCATTCTTCAAACAATCTCAAGACCTATTACTTTTTCTCATAATGGACGACTTAGAAATATTTCTCGTGTATCTACTTTTATTTATTTATTTTTTTTTTTTGTATACCGTTTGAATTTATATTTTTAATTGGGAATTTTGGGTATCAATTTATTTGCTTCAAATGAAACAATATTAAGTTTTGGAACACTTTAATTAATGAATCCTATTTAGTAGCAATGGAAATAATATTCCATATTGGCTTTCTTATTGCTTTTGATGTGAAAATTTATAAATTTTACTAGACACCCCTGGAGACACGTTAAAGCACTTTTGTACTTATGGCTTTAGTTAGAATCTTATTAATTATTCAAAATCATGAAATATTGAATAAAACAGTTTTCCTCCAAAATTAGGTTAGTGGAATCTCCCTCATAAGACCACACACATTTATAAATCATTTGATTTATTAAATCATTTAAACAAGTTACATGATCTTAATTTTGTCACGTGATTAAAAATGTATATATAAATGTACATTTGACTTACCACATAATAGGTTGAAGAAAGTTTCTTCCAAACTAGTTTAGAGGAAAAGTTATCTTTGAATATAAATCTTTTTCTATCAAAGTATTGAATTTTAAATTCTCATAGGATGAGGTGAGGGAAGGCAGGGAGACAAATGGTGACGATGGATAAGGTGCGGCAAACAACAAACTCTATGGTTGGGTCTGGTGCAAGAAGTTTATAGGAACAGAAACCAATCTCCTATTGAAAACAGTTGGGTTTGTAGTTCTGAAACTCGTCTCTGACCAAGCAAACAAGCGAAAGCATCCAATAGGGTCAAACAAGCAGATCAATTTTCTAGAGCACTTGGTCACTCTTTTCTTCACCTTAGGAGTCGCTATTGTTGGACCCCGAAATTATGCAATCCTTTGTTGACAATTTTCACGCTGTTCTGTAACTATTGGTTTTCTACGACATGCAGATTTACATAGATGTTGAATGAAAGATTGTCTCTATCAATTTATGAACTTAATGTCACCATGCTTCGGATGCATCATCCTTGGTGGAAGGAATTGGCTGGCTCACCTAGGTCGTATTAATACACCCATTTGGTGTATGTGTAAGTTACCAATACAAATTGACTTTAGGAGTTCTTATCAAATTCTTTCATCTTATGGCTCTGTAATTGCAACTTACAAATAAAATAAATGGATCCTGTCAACTACTATTTAAAATCAACAAACTAACAATTCAACCACTAAAACTACTTACTGAAAACCCAAACTGATTTCGGCCTATTTTAACTGGTATTGTTTTACATTACCAAGAAAAAATAAACTGACACAATAAAAGGTAAATGGACCAAGCATCAAGCCCAACATTTAACTAATGAATGTTAAAACTCGTATGAAAGCTAACTCGTAAATTTTATACTTGAAATTCTTGATGGAGTCTAATCTTATAGAGGAAGTATGATACCCTTCTTTATATTTTCAATGTGTGACATACATAGTCTTTTTCTCATAACAAAAGTAATCCAACATTATTATTATTATTATTTTTTAAGAAAAAGAAGAAATGTTGACGATATTTTTAATATTAAAATGAACTAATTTTCCCTTTTATCAATATTATTATTTTTAGTCATGATTAATCTACGAAGTTTGCTAGTAAAACTAAATTCAAACTAAACCCTAGTCCCTATTCATTTTTCCAATTCCGAAACTAAGCATCCTTTGACATGTAATGTTTTATCATGACTTGTAAGAAGGGAAATGAGACATATACATTTTACAATATTTAAGAAATCATAGACATCAAAAAAAATAAAATAAAATAAAAATAAAAATAGAAGAAGAAGAAGAAGAAGGTACCATCATCCACATCAATGTTTAATAAAAAAAAGAGGTAAATTATATAGTTGGTCCCTTATATATTTGGTCTCTATCCTTACACTATGTGTCAATTTGGTTCATAATATTTCAATTTTGTCAATTTGGTCTTTACTGCTATCTCTTGGATAGAAAATCTAATGTGTCAAACGGAATAATAAAAAATTGATTTTCCTTGTCACATCAATTGCTAACTATATTGCCACCTCAGAATATATAAAAAAATAAAAATAAAAATAAAAACCCAAATTTTTTGTTCATGTGTGAGTTCAAGTTTGGGAAAATTTTTTATAAGGTGAGGGCCAAAGGTCTTGAAACTTACAATAATTTTTTTTTTTTTTTTGAGCTCGTGGTTCTCGATTTCGACTAAACATATACATAAATTTTAATAATTTGCACTTGCTTCTTCTATTTTTGGTCTGCTACTTCCATCAATTTCACTACCTACTTAATCGATCCAACAAGATTAGGTTAAGTGCATCCCTTCTATAAAATTTTTCTCATTCTCTTAGAGTACCTTACGATTTACGATTTACATTTTACTAACTATGTTAACAATTAATAAACATTATAGGGCATAAATTGTAAAGTATATTTTCCCTCATTTTTATACATTTTCAAAGTGTGACATTCAACAAGTCTTCACAACAAAATTGAGACATTTATATTTTAAAAAAAATGTTAGCAATATTTTTACCTATAAATGACCTTGATGATGTGCTAAATCAGTTGGTTGAACACTTCGGCTTCGGTGGGCTACGGCGGTAGCGAATGCCTGAAAAGAAAACAGTGAGAGGATGACCTGGGTGGACCGGCCAAATATCCTCCGATGATAAAGTTAGTTTTTAACAAAGAATAAATGTATTTCCAACTTTTCGGGAGTAATTTCTCAGAATTTTCTCATACATTTGCCTGTTTCAGACCGGTCCTTTATATAGGGAATTTTGGGACGGTTACTTGGTTTAGTAACCTCCCCAAGATTCATGGAATAACTGGTGTTACGCAGATAACTTCCCCAACGGCTATAGAAGCAATAACCGCTGATGGAAGTTATATACTTAGGAGAAATTGCTGGCGATGAGTACAAGTTGGTTACCTGCTCCAGAATTTGTTAAGTATTGTATGGTCGTCCATGTGCAATGTCTATGGACGACCCTTTGTTATGTCGTTGTTTGGTCGTCCATCTGCTTCGCGTATGGACGACTCTTTCGCCTCGATTATGAGGTTTATTCAATTGGTTAACTTCTTAAAGACGAGGGATCTGGACGAATAGAAGATCGTCTTGGATGTCTGGCTAACCATTCGAGATGGACGACCCATCTGGACGACATATAGATGTAATTTTTTGTTATCCCATCAGTTGCCGCCCCCTTGTCCAGGGTGTCGTCCAGGGACATTATGGGGATTTTATCCCCTTTATACAGCCACGTGTCATGGTTTAACACGTTGAGCAGTTAAATCGATTTGCATTTTTCAATGTGATTGCCACGTGTCATTTTCTCAGTGGATGATGTCGCTTCGCTGACCCTACTCCTGGGCCCTATAAATAAGCACATTCTCTTTCTTGCCCTTCACCTCATCATAAACTTCCTTTTGCTCTCTCGTCCAAGACCCTCGTCTAGCATTCATCCTAGTTCTTAGGTACTTATTCTTCTCTTTAGGTTTTCGTTTTCATCTTTCCTTTAGTTATGTCTTCGTCTAGTAGCATAGAGAGAGAAATAGACGAGTATCAGGACGTCTCATCTGGGAGTTATGAGAGTGATGAGGGTAGTACTAGTTTTAGTAGTAGTTCTTCGGACGAGCAGTACTAGTCCGGAGTTCCTGGTATTTCCTTAGAGGAATTCCAGGAAATGCAGCGTAGGATGGCTTCTGAGGCTGGGGCTAGGGCTAGCTCGTCCAGAAGGTCACCTAGCCCTCCTCAAGACGAGGAGGAGGAAAAAGAAAATGTCATCTATAGCTGTGCACCTGAGGTAGCGTCCACCTTAGACGTTCCTAAGTTAAAAACCTTAGTTGATAGATACCAAATCCCTGTCGAGTTTGAACCTCGTCTGCCCAGGGAAGGAGAGTGGTGTTGTTCACCTTCTTCTGGTTTGGGAGTGTATTCATCTTATCTCCTAGCTGGTCTTAGGTTCCCTTTAAATTCATTTTGTAGAGGTCTCCTTCATAGGTTAGTTATTGGTCCCAACCAACTTAACCCCAATGGTTGGAGGACGATAGTTGCCATGCAAGTGTTATGGCGTGAGGCATTAGAAGGGAACCGTCCTTTAACGGTGGACGAGTTCCTTTATTGTTATAAGCCCTCAGAAATAAAGAAATCTGCTGGTTTCTACCAGTTCTCGTCCAGAGGCCCACATTATAGTTTGATAACGGGCCGTAGCTCGTCCGATAGGTTCTGGAAACAAGAATTTTTTATCATTTCTGAAAACTGGGCTGGGGACCCAACTGATGTTAGTAATGCCCCCTTCCCTCCTTTTACCAGCCCCATAGGTCGCCTTCGTCCTGAGGGTATGTTTTCTTTCTATGTTATTTCTTTTATTCTTTATATTTTTTCTATCTTTCAGTCGTCTAACCACCTTTCTTTTATTGGTGCAGCTGTTACTCGTCCACGCTTGGACAGGTTTTACTTGGACCAAATAGATAAAGTTCGTGCCTTCCCTAGAAGGACTTTTCACGAACTAGTAACCTTCAGCAGTTTGGCCACCTGGGGACTTGGTCCAGAACCTACTGCTGAAAATTTGAGTCACGAAGAAACTACCCGCAAAAGTAAGTGTCGTCCATCTCCAAATTATTTCTTTTTTGCCTTCTTTCTTTTTTTTTTTTAACTGATTTCTTTCGTCATAGGAATAATTACAATGAGGGAAAACAAGGAGAAGTCAATAGCTAGTGGGGACGAGGATGCTTCTTTGCCACCTGTCGTCCAGAAAGGGGCCGTCCAGGCTGGGAAGAGGAAGTCGAAGAAGATTTCAAGTACTGTGGACCTGGACGACCTTCCTAGTCATCGAGGTCCGAAGAAACCAAAAACCAGTCAGACTCCTCTTCCCAAGGTCCCTAAATTCACTCCTCAGACGATGAATCTGGACGAGCCTTCAGTCAATGTAGAGCCCGTCCAAATAATACACCCTGCTTTAGCCGATCCTGTTCCCTTTCCAACAAAGACTCCTCGAAAGCCTCACTCCACAGAGCCTTCTGATCGTCCCTCCAACTTAGTGCTGGACGAGAACTATGCATGGAGGACGTTCAAAGGACTTATCACTGACAACGAAATTAATGAATGCTATAACATGTCAGTGAAGGAGTTTGAACGCTCTGGCATTCATGACCTCTTCAAGGTATGAACTTAATTCGTCTTTGAATGTTTTTAAAGATTTTTCGAAAAGATAGAAAATTCTAACTTTCATTCGTCCATGTATAGGCTATGACAAAGTTCTACACAGCCACATGCCAAGCGAAGGAGCTCGCCGAGGAAGCTAAGTCAGCGAAGGAGAAGACTGAAGAGCTGAACAAGGAAGTCTTGTTGAAAAAGGGGGAAGTGATTAGGCTGAAGGACGACTTCAACCGTTTGCTGGCAAGTGAGACGAAGCTGAAGAACGAGGTGGAAAAGCTCAAGGCAGATGCTGTTGAAAAGGATACACGCATCGCTTATCTAGAAGGACAAGCTTCAGAATTTGCCTCGTCCTTGGAGAAAGCTCGTGAAGAGGCCATAGCAGCTTTCAAGAAGTCTGACGAATATAAGAATCGTCTAGACAGCCACTATGCTGCTGGCTATGAAGACTTCCGTGCTGACGCTAAGGAGGCCTTCCCTGAGTTAAACTTTGATTCCTTCAAGCTTCCTCTTGCTACAGAAAGTTCTGTGCTAGCAACGAGTTCTGAGGACGTCAATGTGGTGGACGACTCTAATGAAGTTACTCAAGATGATCCGAAGGCAAACCCAGCAGAATGACTTCTATTTTTTTTCTAAAAAAGTTTGTTTTTGCTCAAGTGCCCTAGTGTTTTAGGCTTTTACTTTTTCTCTTCTTTCTTTTTTAAATTTATTTGAGTACAATTTACTCGTCCAAGTTTATGGACGAGTTTTATGAACAAGCAGTATACTCGAGGGTTTTTGGACGGTGGTCGTCTACCCTTTTAATTTTATGAATGTATGAATGCTTTTCTTTTCATTACTCAGTGTTTGAATGTTCATTAATCTTTTGTGAACAAGCTTCATTCATATCGTCCATACCATTTTTTATGGTTGTGGGTTTTTCCTTCTTTATTAGAACTTTACCTCGTCTTGAACATATAGATGAGCTCTTTTGTGTTATAATATCTTTTTGTAATGCTCGTCCATGAATGACGTCTTTCATCAGATTTAATTGTTGCTCATTGGACGATTGTTTATTCGTCCTTAATAAAAATTTCCCAACAAATGCTCGTCCATGGGCTGGATTGTTAAGTTGGTTAAATTTGTCAATGGGGCTGTGGTGTTTTTACACACACATTGCTCGTCCATGGGCTGGATGATTTAACTTCAGGCTTGTCTCGTCTTGAGCTTAGACGAACATACCTTTATTTTTCTTGCTTTATCCTTATCTAAAGGAAAGCTTTTGGACGAACTTCCTTGCGTCCAAGGATTTTACTCGTCCTTGGCTTTTTCGCCTTCCGTGGATCATTTTGAATCATAGAAAATGAAGGATTCCCATATAATTATACATATTTAAAACACACCATATGTATATTTAGAAATCCATACTATGTAATCATTCGTCCACAATTATGGCACATGCTTAAGAGCTTGTGCTTTTTAGGGAATTAAAAACACATAATACAACATAACTTCGTCCATGAGTAACATAAAATACTTATACACTTAAAACACAATAGTAATAAGCAAATATTGGGAAATAGTATTAAGCATTACTTCAAACGTCCAAAGGTCTCGTCCATGCTGCAACTCGTCCATGATCACCCTTCACTGATAGTATCTCCTTAGGTGTTCAACATTCCATGGGTGCTCTAACTTTCGTCCGTCCAGGGCTTCCAAATAGTAGGATCCTTGTCTCTTGGAGTTGATAACTCTGTAAGGTCCTTCCCAATTTGGTCCCAACTTCCCATGGACCGGGTTGTTGGTTGCTAAAGAGACCCTTTTAAGGACAAGATCTCCAATGCTGAAGCACCTGGGTTTCACCATGGCATCATGTTGCCTTGCCATGAGATTTTTGTACCTTGCAGTTCTTTGCTCCGCGTCCATCCTTACCTCGTCTATAAGATCAAGGTTAAGACGAAGCTGCTCGTTGTTTTCCTCATCTTGGTACTTCATCACCCTATGGCTGGCCATATGTACCTCTACTGGTATGACCGCTTCACTCCCATAAGCCAGTTTGAAAGGAGTCTCTCCTGTGGGAGTCCTTGCTGTTGTTCTGTAAGCCCACAAAACGCCTGGTAATTCATCTGGCCATATTCCCTTTGCCCCTTCAAGCCGAGTCTTGATGATTTTCAACAAGGATCGGTTTGCTACTTCTGCTTGTCCGTTAGCTTGTGGGTGGGAGGGTGAGGAATAGTGATTCTTGATTCCAAGCTGATCACAAAATTCTCTGAAGGGGGTGTTGTCAAACTGCCGTCCATTGTCGGATACTAGTACTCTTGGTACCCCAAATCTGCATATAACGTCCTTCCAGACGAAGTTTTTGACATTTTGTTGTGTAATTTTCACTAAGGGTTCAGCTTCCACCCATTTAGTGAAATAGTCTATGCCAACTACCAAGAACTTCATCTGTCTGGTTCCAGTTGGAAAGGGGCCTAAAATATCCAAACCCCACTGTGCAAAAGGCCAGGGGGCCATCATTGGGGTGAGGTATTCTGAAGGCTGTCTTGGAATGTTACTGAAACGCTGACATTGGTCACATACCTTAACATATGCTTTAGCATCAGCTTGGACGATCGGCCAGTAGTACCCTGCATGAATGACCTTGTGGACGAGTGATCTAGCTCCTGAGTGGTTTCCACACGCTCCTTCATGAACTTCTCTCAGCATGTAATTTGCCTCGTCTGGAGCTAAACACCTCAGGTACGGTTGTGAAAAACCTCTTTTGTACAACACTTCGTCCATAAGGATGTATTTGGCTGATTTGACTCTTAGCTTCCTAGCTTCGTCCTTCCCTTCTGGAAGCCTTCCGTGCTTCAGGTATGTGACTATCAGGGTCATCCAATTTTCCTCTCCTTCTATCTGCAACATTTCTGGAAGGTCTATGCTGGGCATGTATCGTATTTCATCTAACTCGTTCATGGCTTCATTGGTGGAAGCTTCCTTCGCTAGAGTGTCTGCTTCCTTGTTCTCTTCCCTCGGGATTTGAACAAAATTAGCTTCCCTGAATTTCTTCACAAGGCGTAACACCTTCCTCAAATATTTCTTCATTCTATCTTCCTTTGCTTCACATGTTCCATTTACTTGGTCTATGACCAACTGTGAGTCTCCAGGACGAGTACTGAGCTTGCTTCTACAGATCTGGCCAACTCTAACCCTTTAAGAAGGGCTTCATACTCCACTTCATTGTTAGTTGTCTGATGCTGCAGGCGAGCTTTGTACTTCAATTTATCTTCTTCTGGCGACTGCAAAACAACTCCTATACCTCCTGTATTCAGTGTAGATGATCCGTCTACATGGATAACCCATTTCTTACTGTCTTCTTTCTCAATCAAGTCCTCATAACTTGGAGTGAATTCTGCAATGAAATCTGCCAAGGCTTGTGCTTTTATTGCATTCCTCGGTTGATACCGAATATCGAATTCACTAAGCTCAACTGCCCATTGGATCAATCGTCCTGCAGCTTCAAGTTTGTTCATTGCCTTCTTGAGCGGGTGATCAGTCATGACTATGACAACATAACCTTGGAAGTAGTGTCTTAACTTCCTGGAAGCTGTTATTAGCGCAAAGGCTAACTTCTCTATCAATGGGTACCTTCCTTCCGCCCCTCTCAATGCTCGGCTAGTATAATACACAGGCTTTTGCACCTTTTGTTCCTCCCTGATCAACGCTGAGCTTACAGCATGTGGGGACACTGCTAAGTACAGATATAATTCTTCTCCTAGCACGGACGGACTTAGCAAGGGAGTTGTAGTGAGATAGTGCTTTAGGTCCTGGAAGGCCCTTTGGCACTCGTCCGTCCACTCAAATGCCTTCCTGAGAATCTTAAAAAATGGTAAACACTTATCAGTGGCTTTTGAGACAAACCTGTTCAAAGCTGCAACTCGTCCAGTTAAGGATTGGACTTCCTTAATGTTCTTCGGTGGTTCCATGTTTAATATGGCTTGGATCTTGTTTGGATTTGCCTCAATTCCTCTCTCTGAAACCATGAATCCTAGAAACTTTCCTGACGATACTCCGAATGCGCATTTACTTGGGTTCAGCTTCATCTTGTATCGCCTAAGTGTTTCAAAAGTTTCCTGAAGATCATCTAAAGTGGCTTCCTTCATCTAAGCTCTTCACAAGCATGTCATCCACATATACCTCTACATTCCGTCCTATCTGTGGACGAAACATATGATTCACCAACCTTTGGTAAGTTGCCCCTGCATTCTTCAGACCGAAGGGCATCACCTTGTAACAAAACAAACCTTGACTTGTAATGAAAGATGTCTTTTCCTGATCTGCCTCGTCCATCTTTATCTGATTATATCCTGAGAAGGCGTCCATGAAGCTCAACAGTTGATGGCCAGCCGTAAAATCAACCAGTTGGTCAATACGAGGCAAATGATAACTATCCTTAGGGCAAGCTTTGTTCAAGTCGGTGAAGTCAACACACATCCTCCACTTGCCATTTGCTTTTTTCACCATCACTACATTTGCCAACCAATCCGGGTAATAGACTTCCCGGATGAACTGTGCTGTGGTTAGTTTTTGAACCTCTTCCTTGATTGCCTTCTCTCGTTCAGGGGCGAATACCCTCTTCTTTTGACGGACAGGCTTAGAAGAGGAGGACACGTTCAGTCGGTGAGTGATTACACTTGGATCAATGCCCGGTATGTCGTCATGACTCCATGCAAAAACATCGGCATTCTTTTTTAGAAACTGGACGAGGTCTTCTTTCGCCTTTTCCTTCATACTTGTTCCAATTCTAGTGAATTTCTCAGGATCATTTTCTTGCAACAAAACATTCTCTAATACTTCGGTAGGTTCCGCAACAACTCTTTTCTCTTCTATATTCATAGTCTGCATCTGCTCATCCATAGCCAACATGGCTAGATAACACTATCTGACTGCCAATTGATCTCCTTGTGCTTACCCAATCCCACAATCCGTAGGGAATTTAACTGATAGATGGTAGGTGGATGTTACCGCCTTCCAACTGTTCAAAGTTGGTCTTCCAATGATGGCATTGTATGAGGATGAACAATCCACCACAAGGAAATTTATTTCCCTAGTTATCTGCTGCGGGTATGACTCTACCACTATAGGCAAGGTAATAGTACCTACGGGCTGCACTTTCATTCGTCCGAATCCTATCAGTGGCGAGCATGCTGGACGAAGCTGATCTCGTCCAAGCCTCATTTGCTGGAAGGCAGGATAATACAATATATCCGCTGAGCTTCCATTATCCACCAACACCCTTCTGGTTCTGTAATCTGCTATAAGTAGGGTAATGACTATGGCATCGTCATGTGGATGATGAATTCTTTCAGCTTCTTTATCTGTGAAAGAAATGGTTGGCTCGTCCGTCCCCCTCGTCCTTGGGGATCGTCCAGAGAGTTGGACATTTTGCACTGCTTTGAGATACGTCTTCTTTGCCTTGGAAGATTGTCCTGTTGATGTCCCACCGATGATAACCCTTATTTCTCCGAGTGGGGGCTGTGATGACTCTTCCATCTTTGCTTTCAACTTTTCATCTTTATGATCCCTTCCAACGAAATGCCTCAACTTTCCTTGTCTGATGAGGTTCTCAATCTGCTGCTTCAAGTCGTAACACTCGTCCGTGTCATGGCCATGATCCCTATGGAAGCGACAATATTTATTCTTATTGCGCTTGCTAGGATCTCCCTTCATCTTTTCTGGCCACTTCAAGGAAGGATCATCCTTGATCTGCATGAGCACTTGATCGAGTGGGGTATTCAAGGGTGTGTAATTCTGACTCCTTGCTGATGGGCCTGCCTTCCTGTTATCCCTATCTCGATCCTTCTTATCTTCCGTTCGTCCATTCTTTGGACGAGGCCCTTGATCAGAGTGACGCGGGGGATGGACTTCCATTCTTTCAGCTCTCTTCCTCTTCTTAGCTATGATGGCGTCTTCTGCGTTCATAAAGTTCTGGGCTGAATGGACGAGTTCAGCCATGGATTGGGGCTCTTTCTCATACAACTTGTGAATGAATAAGTCCGAGTTAACCCCATTGTGGAAGGCTGCCAATAGTAGTTTGTCGTCCACCTCGTCAACTGTCAGGGCTTCCCTGTTGAAGCGTGTGATGAAGGAACGCAGGCTTTCATTCTCTCCTTGCTCTATGGTCAGCAAACTGGACGAAGAACGTTTGTGTCTCTGTCCTCCAATGAAATTATTGACAAATAATTTACTTAACTCCTCGAAAGAACTTACAGAATTCGGGGGTATTTTACTGAACCATACTCGCGCTGGTCCCTTGAGGGTGGTAGGGAAGGCTCTGCACATAATCTCGTCTGGAACTCCTTGGAGATGCATGGTAGTCTTGAACGTAGCAATATGATTGAAAGGATCACGCGCTCCATCATATGAATCCAGGGAAGGCATTTTGAACTTTGGCGGCAGAGGATGTCCATTGATGGAAGCCGTGAAAGGGGAATCTGTTCGATGAACCAAATCCTCGACGGGATTTGCCCTTCTCATGTTCTCCTTCATCTCGTCCATAACCTTCCTCATCTGATCCATTTCCTTCTCCAAATGTGGCACCCTTCGCGAAGTGGTGCCTCTTGACTGAGCCTCGGGCTCGGCATTTCCTCCTCTATCTTCTTGACTTTGGGACTGTCTTTCAGCATGTCCTTCACGGCGATGCCTCTCCATTTCCCTAGTCAATTCTTGATTCTGGCGAGTTAACTCCGCCATTGCGGCCGCCATAGACTGTATGTGTTGGATGGAAGGCGACTGCATGACAGGCGCTGATTGGCGATCGCGAAGGGGGTTGCTTGAAGCGTCTCTGCTTCCCTGGTGGCCTGGGCTTGTAGCCCTCGACCTAGTCCGAACCATTCAACCTTTTGTTGCAGAAAAGCGAATCGTAAAACAACTTACGCTTCCCACAGACGGCGCCAACTGATGATGTGCTAAATCAGTTGGTTGAACACTTCGGCTTCGGTGGGCTACGGCGGTAGCGAAGGCCTGAAAAGAAAACAGTGAGAGGATGACCGGGGTGGACCGGCCAAATATCCTCCGATGATAAAGTTAGTTTTTAACAAAGAATAAATGTATTTCCAACTTTTCGGGAGTAATTTCTCAGAATTTTCTCATACCTTTGCCTGTTTCAGACCGGTCCTTTATATAGGGAATTTTGGGACGGTTACTTGGTTTAGTAACCTCCCCAAGATTCATGGAATAACTGGTATTACGGAGATAACTTCCCCAATGGCTATAGAAGCAATAACCGCTGATGGAAGTTATATACTTAGGAGAAATTGCTGGCGATGAGTACAAGTTGGTTACCTGCTCCAGAATTTGTTAAGTGTTGTATGGTCGTCCATGTGCAATGTCTATGGACGACCCTTTGTTATGTCGTTGTTTGGTCGTCCATCTGCTTCGCGTATGGACGACTCTTTCGCCTCGATTATGAGGTTTATTCAATTGGTTAACTTCTTAAAGACGAGGGATCTGGACGAATAGAAGATCGTCTTGGATGTCTGGCTAACCATTCGAGATGGACGACCCATCTGGACGACATATAGATGTAATTTTTTGTTATCCCATCAGACCTCTTTCCTTCTTTCTTTTATTTTTGAGATGGAAAGTCATATATTAGTAGTTTACATGACAACTAACAATAAATCCTTATAAACTTCTCTCTTTAGTAAAAAATGAAGATGTTGAAGATGAATGGATAAAAAGCCTAAAGTTCAAATTACACTAGCACCTCATCTTCCCATTCTTTATTCTGTCCAGATTTAAAGAATATGTCTTATAGCAATAACCTATCGACGACTGCACTTAAAACAATGGAAAAGGGAAATTTTGTGATGATTGATAGATAAATTAGTAGAGATTACCAAAACCTAAATCAAATTACAGTAATTGGGTGACGGTAGCATATCACCTGCAATTGGTGAATATGCAATCTCTAGTCTACAATCAAAAGAGGTGGTCCAGTACAATAATGCCAACTCAATAAAAATACCACGTCATTACCAACTCAGCAATAACCAAAAAAAAAAAAACCCCACATATTTAATTCCTTTTCCTCTACCCAAACAATTGAAGTCATGTCCACCATGCACCATCTCCCTTTTTCCCTTGCCGAACTCACCAAAGCCACCCAACACACACGCACAGGAATGAAGATCGAAAATGCCCACAACTGATTGCCAAACCACTACAAAGACTAGATCGATGATCCCTCATCCCGAAGTCTGACGTTGGCCACTCACTGCTGAAACAAGTGCCAAAGTAGTGGTGTTGTTTGGTTCAGCTCTTTGCTCATGAGTACCAATGAGAGGAAAAACAAAAGGAGAAAATCAATGGGTGTCGGAGTTGCTACAATTGCCTCAGCAGGAGGGAGCTACTACCCTTTTGAATCGAGCTAAAAAGACCTTCCATCTAAGATCTTGTGCATGGTATTTGCTAAGACTATGATCAACCAGGAGAGCGTGGAGTCTTTCTTTCTTGGTCGTCCATCTTAACATTAGTGGATCCAATTCATGCGAATCAAAGGATTAGAGCACGTGCCTCATCCACAACCGACCAAAAATATCTTGATCTCTTCCTTGGATGAACCATATAGCCTCATAATAGCCTCATAAGCGTATATAAAAGTCAATTGGCCGAATTATGCGAAACCATTTTGTACAAGTTCATTGATAATCTCTTTTTATAAAGCAAATCGGCTTTGATTCTTGAATAATAATCCACATCACTTTTACTTCTACTTCCATTGTAACAAAAGATTCCTCTTTTATGTGAATCAAGCCCATGTCATTAATGTTATGTACGAACAATTTTCACTAGTGGGGTGGTGGCCATGGCATTAGATTTTGTGTAGTTTTGTCGTTCACGGTTGATGGAGTTTGATGTTGTTTGGTTACAAGAAAAGAGTAAGAATAATTTGGCTACTAGAAATAAATATATGGGTTTTTTTGGTTATTGCTGAATTGGTGATGACATGGTATTTTTGCTGAGTTGGCATTATTTTACTGAGTTGGTTATTGCCGAGTTTGGTTACAAGAAAGGGATTGCATAGTCACCCATTGCAAGTGATATGCGCCCTTGGGTGATAGGAACCACAGACAACATGTAAACCTGAAGGTTGCTCTAGTTCCTCATTGTCTGGTTCAGTATAAGCTCAAGTTCTAGCTAAATAGATTATCCATGCATGGTAATTATACATTGAATTTTCCACATTTTCCGTGTTTTTTTGGTGATGTCCATTCTCAGTTCATGGCTCCATGATGCAGGTAATTGCACTTACATCTATAAAACTTAAGAAAACAAAGAAGAATAAAGTAATTGGATTCTTGAGAGAATGCACGTAGTCTCAATGACAGTAATTGCAATGAGATATCAAATATATTTATCAATTCAAATTACTTGAATATATGAAGGAACCATGGACTTCAATACATGTACCAATTCTAACCAAATGGGGAGAGGGATTTGAACATTTGGCATCTCCGTTGAAAACACCAGGAAATGTCAATTGAGTTAAAAGACTATCCGCCAATTAGTGCATGGTATTACATACACTAAAAATGACTCAATGTCTTAGATGCAATTATATGGCCCTCTCTATCCAACTTGGTAATCTCAATGAAGCCTTCATCCCAAGCTTGGTAAGGAACACTGAATACAAAAGGTGGAGCAAGAATATGAAGCATCCACTATTCAATAAAACCTAATAAAATAGAAGGGGAAATGCGTGAGCCTTTCATGCATGACAGGTAATTGAGGTGAGAGAGGGAGGAAGTTAAAAGCACAAGGGAGAAGAGCAAATAAGTAATTAAGGATACCAAGGTCGTAAAAATGGCATATATCATGTTCATTGATGGAATTGTATGAACACCCAAAGCAGTGAACATGAACGTTAGAGAAGCATGAATGTTAATGGTGATCTACAAGCAAATAGAAGAAGTCTGTGAATGAATTGCAATTACTCAAGTAAAACCTCAATCGTAAAAGGAAAATCAATTACCAAAGAAAGTATGTTTTCCCTCAGTAAAAATGAAGATATCAAGACATACCCCACGGCACCAATTGCTCGAACCTGCATATATAAGTTCGTTAATTGAAAATAACAGGAGGATGATGATGTTCAAAAGTTGTAAGGAATTCAAGGCAAAGTGGAGCAAACACTACAGTTGTGCACGACAAAATTGAAACAGTCCAATTTGCTCCCAACCTAAGAATACACCAAAATCAAAACATCCAGCTGTTACTGCTAAATACTTTTTGCTTCGGAGAAAGGAAATTCACTATTCAAAAACTAATAAGAATTATGAAAAAGTGGTCCACTGCTTATTAAAATTACCAGAATTCACTAAGCAAACTAATCTATCACTTCACAATGAATCCATAAAGTTTAGATGTAAAAAAAAAAAAAAATTAAAAAAAAAATATATGTATATATTAAACTTGAAACGCCAAGAAACTGTTTACCAGAAACACGTCTCTGCAAAGTAGTAGACAATGTATGGGAAACAAAACATAGGGGACAGATGAGTACAAAAGTTTAATAAAATAGTGATTTATAGTTTAAAATAATAAAATTTCTAAAAAAGTTTTCACTTTTCCAAAAGAAGAATCATCAATACTAATAGACCTTGAGCATCGCATACCTCCACAAAGTGCCCATTGTTAACCCAACTATTCCATGTTTAAGCTGCAGAAAACAAATATCCAAAAAGTTGGCAAATTATCAGCTACCTGATACACACCCCCCCTCCCTCCAAAAGAAAAAAAAATACCAAGAACAAGTTCTAGAAACTGAAAGCTCATTAAATGTATTTGTATATGTAATGTACTAAATTCTTGAGAAAGATCCACAAAAGACAAATCATTAAGAGCTCAGAAAAAAACTTGTTTTGATTACAAAATTTCAAAAAAGACTAGGAACTAAGCTAGAGATGCAAACATAAAAACAAGATGATCCTTCATGCAGAGGGCTGTAAAATTTAAAAGGAAGCTCACCAGATAGGTTAAGGCTTTCACTGGACCGGACAAGACAAGTAATAGCATAGTTGTTGCCACCTATGAAGAATAATTAAGACACATAACACAATGATCTCAATGTAAATCTTCAAAAAATGTTGTATTGTAATATGGTGGAAATATCGGTTACAAACCATAGTCTTCCTTCCTGCTGCAATGCCCCATCTCATTGAGGAGATTACTATTGGCAACGAGAAGACACAACCAAAGTAATTCTGCGCAAAACCATATCTTATTGAGAAAAAAATGCATGACACAATACATAAGAAAAAAAAATAATGTGAGACACATAATAGCTATTTATATGGGACTGAAGAACATTATAATTAGCTATTTATATCAGGGCGGAAAAAAGAAAAGAAAATGAATCTCCCTTTTCTGTTCTTGCTTGGTCGAGTTGTGTTGTTCATTCCTTTGTGTTTAAAACACTGTTTTGTTAAGGTTTCAGGTTTGTGTGCTGCCACTTTCTCCTTTTTATTTTTATTTTTGGATGATTCGGTACTTACAACAATGCAGGAGGGGAATTCAAACCTTATCAAAGAGAGCGGACAATGCCACTGAGCAACAAGGCTCTTGGTGTTGCTCCTTGTTTTTCTTTTTGGGAATAATAATACCAACTATCGAAAATGACTTATTAAAAAAGGAAATTCCTACACAATCAGCACATTTCTATAAATAAGTAATCAATATGTGTGGGATGAGTTTGGAGGGACGAGTTAGTATAGGGTTACAACGTTGGCATCTTTTGATGATCTTGTTAGTGAAATTCTGGTTTTGCAAGATGCTGTGCTTTAGGAATGTCTCGTGATTAAAGTTGTCAAAATCGGGATCCTACATAAGATCGTTAAAGGTAGGTGGGATTGTAGATCGTAGGATCAGATCGTAAATAGTAAGATCTTACATATTTTCAGATTTAAAGCAAAAAACACATTGATAATGACTTTATATGTTGAATAATCACGTAAATTATAAATTCATCCATAAAAAAAACTAAGATTTGCATCATATGATGTAATTTGCATGTCATACATCACTAAGTCTATATTAACGAAACAAATATATTTAAGTTTTGACCCAATGTATCTAAAAAGTTCAATAAATGTTTAATTAGCAACCAAAAACCAAAATATTTATCAAAACATATGAAAAATATTTTCCAAGTTCTAAGTTCGAAGTTTGAAATACAAAATAAGTTAGCAAATGGAAACTAGCTACCTACAATATGAAATCTAAAAGCAAGATGAATATTAAGGTGAAGTGAACATTTAATTATTCCCATTCTAAAGTTCTTATAACTACCGTCCTAAATTCCTAATCATCATCATCCATTTCACCATTGATGTAGACATTATATATTTGTATACTAGAGCTATAAAAGACATCAAGATACAATTTCACACTCAATTATTCAAGTTATACCACTCCGCAACAATTAAAGAGCATGCTCAAAAAAATCAAGCAATCATTATACAAATACAAGCATAGTTGATAAAATTATATATAAAAAAATATTTTAGTAATATTAGAATACAAATTAATATATTGATCAAACAAATTTAACAACATTATAGCTTAAAAGACAGCAAAGTCAACATCAAATTCTTCATTTAGAAATGATGAAGCATTCCTTCATTTTGATTACAAGTGAACTAGAAACTAAAAAACATTTGCTTAGGTTAACATAATTTAAAAATAAAAAAATAAAAAATCATACCATCACAACATGAAAAAATAAAAACCCTCTAAGCTTCATCAAAACTAAAAAATTATCCCATAAAAAAAAAAAACCAAAAATTTATGTTTTCAGTAGGATCGGTAAGATCCCATACGACCCTATACGATCCTACATGATCCTATGTACGATCTTACCATTTTTAGGATCCTAATGCGATCCTAAATGTTTTGGTAATGTGAGATCTTAAAATCGTTCGATCCTACGATTTAGATTGCAATTTTGACAACCATGCTCGTGATGGTATTGTGGCTCCTTCATCACCCCCTCGCTCGCCCAAATTCCAGCAATTTGCAGCACAGAATGGACCCCTCCAGAAAAATAGCTCATTAAAATCAACTTTGATGGGGCCATTTTTTATAGAAAAGGGTTTTTGCTGGTAGCAGAAGCGGAGGGGCCCTTGGAGGGTTGAAAGCAGGAGATTTTGCATTGGAATATTGGGATACAGAAAGGTGATAATTGAAGGCGATTCTGAGTTTGTCATCAATGCTCTGAAATCTGAAGAAGATTGAATGGCTTTATATGAACTCTTATTAAGGACAAGCAAATGAAGACACATTGTAACGCAGTAGTTCACCCCTTGGATAGAAAAGCCAAGGATATTGCTGGTTCTCAAATCTAGTCTGATTTTTAATTTTTTACCCCCAGATATTTCTGTAGTTCTTTTGTGGGAGTAATTTTCTCCATTTGAATAAAGTTTCTTAAACCCATTCTCAAAATAAAAATAATCAATATGCACCAGGAAACAAAAGAAGACCCAATTATATTTTATAAAAACCAATTTGAAACTGTTAAATATTGGCATTGATACACTATGTTGAATATGTTAGTATGAATACGGAAGCAAAAGCATAAAGTATAGACCACAATAACACACAAGGGTTACATGGTTCGGCCTAATAGCCTACATCCATGGAGAAAATCCTAAAGGGCTACATCAATAATATATTATAATAATCTTATGTTACAATAAACCATAACATGTGTATATATAACAGACTAAATCCTAGACTAATAGACTTCAAGTAAGAGGCCTGCTTTGCAAACAAAATAGATTTAAGCTTGTGACTATGCTAATGGGCTAATATAAACCAAAAGGCAAACCAGCGAAGCTAAAAAAAAATAAATAAATAACAAACAAACAAACAAACTAACTAAGAAATAGAAAATGCAGGGAAACAAAAAGATAAGCCATTGGAATATATACACACACGCATAAAGAATGGTTTACAGGAGACGGTACAAAAAGCTGCATAAATATATTATAAGAGAAAAAGAACAGAGCATAAATAATGCGATAGAAAGTGTAGAGAGCAATAACTAATAAATTGGCTAAGACCCATTTGGCAAATAAGAGGTTTAAGAGCAAGAGACCTCAATTGAGAGAGAATTGCTCAAGAAGTAGACCAAGCCAGTGAGCGCAGCAAACATGGAGCACTCAACCAATGCCAGAGTTTTCTTATAAACGACACCGTTTGGGGACAAGTCTTCAAGTTCCGGTGAAAAAACATTGGAAGAGTATTCACCACCTTCATTGGCAGCAATTGGTGCTTCAGGTTTTGAAACTCTGAAGAAATTGAAGGTGGGTTTGAACCTGGGGAAAAGAGTGGATTTGCGAAGGGAAGGAGAGAGAAAATGAGGTGGAGGGAGAAGGGTAGTTTGGGAAATAGAAAAATATGGAAGATGGGGTTGAAGTTGAAGAAGCTTCAAGGGTGGAACTGGAACAGGAATAATCATGGTTCATGGAGATTGGAGATATATGCAGATGCAGCTAATGACTAGTAACTACTAACTAGTACTTCAGTTTGGATAGCTCATACCATACGGAGGACTTTAGATAGGGAGCTGACTCAATATGTCTCTGGGCCTTGGTTTTCTCTTTCTATACAAAGTACATTCACTGAGTTTGGGCTGGAATAAAACTAGCCCAGCGGTAATGGCATAATAAGAGGATTTTTTTTTTTTTTTTTTTGGGATAGATTCTCCTCCACAAGTTCCCATTTATTTTGGTTCGTGATACTAGTTTTCCTTTTTGCCAAATAAAATGAACTAAAAAGAAATATGAAGATGAAATAATGTATAGAATTTAGTCTTTCAATTGACCATCCACACACTATAACAATTGAACTAAAATAAAACTCAATATTGTTGGACTTTTGAGGGTCACAAATGCACCAAATGTCTAACATTTAGAAACAAAATCTTAAATTCTTGTCTCGCCATCCCACGATATTACAATCTGCTTGCTATTTCTCAAAATATGAAAAGAGAAGGAATGAGCAACTTAGGGTCTGTGTGAGAATTGCTTATTTTACTGAAATTGAAAACTTTTTACTGAAAATATGCTTAAAAAAAAAGAGCTAAAAGTTGACTTTTGGAATAATGAGACTCACTTTAGGAGCAAAAATAAGCTTAAAAGTAAAATAAGCTAACTTTTTCTCAAATCCCAAACGCGGGTAGTAACTTTTCTTCTTAAAAAAAAAAAAAAAAAAAAAAAAAAAAAAAAAAAAAAAAAAACTTAGTAAGCAACCATTGATCTTAACTATTTGAACCAAACATATACTAACAAAAACATAATTGTTCATAGTAAATAAATTTTGTGGCTTCACTTTCTAAAAAAAAAAACTTTATGGATTCAGAAACAACAATTAAGATGATTTAGAACTTTTAATTACATGGTTGAAGACAAATGACAAGCATGAAAAAAATTACTGAACTTTGAAAGTAAATTAAATAATACAAAAGTTTAAAAATGTTGGTAATTCAATTATCTAAATTGATTAATTAGGTCAAATTACATGCAAATCGTAGAGGCACCAACAAATCACCAAATAACTAATATGTAGCAAAAAATAAATTGTGATTTATTAACAAGTGGAAAAACCTCTCGCAAGGCAAAAATTCCACTGAGTGAATTTAAGGTCACCACTCCCAAGAATCCACTAATAAATAATCAAGTAGTTACAAGTATGAGGAATCTTACCACTACCCTGGCTTATTCTAAAATACTGGCCTACAATGGAACCTTTGCTTCAATACATAATTGAACTTGATATTGTAGTGGCCTTCTTTCCTTTGTTGCACAAATCTCTAATCTGTGACTAACTCCTTTACACAGATCCCAGTACATGATCTACTCTAGCAACTTAAATGATTGTTGTTAGCTGCAAAGTTCTTCACTTCATAAACAATAAAGATCAGGAAGCACTTGGTTATAAAACCCTAAGGCATACAAACGCAATAGCTTCACACAGAGTATATCAGTTCTAGGTCTTTGTTTTCGTACTTGATGACTTTTAAAATAAGCCTTATATATGACTAGGGTTGCAAGAAAAGAAACCCTAATAATCCAAGTCATCATAGGCCGAATTTCAGATTTGGAAATTTTGAAATCGTAGATCTCGATAGATAGAGTTTATTTCGAGCTTCTCTATTAAACTTCGATAACAGCATCTGTCGAGACTTAATGAAACAGTTTTCTTCACTTGTTTCTTGGATCAACCTTTATGTCCTTAATGATACCACTTGATATGTTTGAACAACATACATTTTGATATATTAAATCCAACCTAGATCAACCTAATTACAAGAAAAGTGTGTTATGTCAAAAGATTAGCCAATTACATAGAAAATACGACCCTAACAAAAAATTATATATATATATATATATATATATGTGAGACTATGATAACACTATATTCTTGTTACTAGGCTCAAAATTACATTTTAATTAGTGATAGGTCCTGGGGGAGGGAGTCAAGGCCGAATGGGCCCCCTTGACTTTCAAAAATTGCTCTTCCTTCTTCTATTTCTGGTACAAATATGAAAAATGTAAATTTAAATAATGATCCCCTAGATTTGACTAATACATCCTTTTTATTTCTTAAAATTACTTCTATACATAAAGAGAAGGGGGAGGGGGGGGGGGGGGGGGGGAAGCCCAGAGAGAAGGAGCCATCCAGAACGAAATTTCTTTTTATCTCGTTTTCTTTTTGTCCTGGCCTGGTTTGGCTTGAATTTTGGTAGAACAATATTTTTAATTTTTTTGAATAATTTTAATTTTTTATTTGAATTTTTTTGAGAAAGCTCTAGTAAGGGTAGGGTAGAAACTGTACTCGTTTCGAAAAAAAATTTATCGTTTTTTCAGCCTATCCTGGTCCGTTTTGGCCATAAATAATGCGAGAATGATGTTTTTTAATTTTTTGAATTTTTTTACTATTTTTTTGGGAACGCTGTAACTTAGGTCGGGAGAAACGGTACTCGGAACGAAATTTCTTTTTATCCCGTTTTCTTCTTATCCTGGCCCAGTTTGGCTTGAAATTTGGGCAGAACAATATTTTTAATAATTTTTTTTGAATTTTTTTAAGAATGCTCTAGTAAGGGTAAGGTAGAAAATGTACTCAGGTCGAAAAAAATTTATCGCTTTTTCAGCCTATCCTAATCCGTTTTAGCCATAAATAAAGCGAGAATGATGATTTTTAATTTTTTGAATTTTTTTACTATTTTTTAGGGAACACTGTAACTTGTGTCAGGAGAAACGGTACCTGGAACGAAATATTTTTTTATCTCGTTTTTCATTTATCCTGGCCTGGTTTGGCTTGAATTTTGGCAGAACAATATTTTTAATTTTTTTGAATTATTTTAATTTTTTAATTGAATTTTTTTGGGGAAAGCTCTAGCAAGGGTAGGGTAGAAACTGTACTCGATTCGAAAAAAATTTTATTGCTTTTTCAGCCTATCCTGATCCGTTTTGGCCATAAATAAAGCAAGAATGATGTTTTTTCATTTTTTGAATTTTTTTACTATTTTTTGGGAACGCTATAACTTGGGTCAGGAGAAACGGTATCCGAAATGAAATTTCTTTTTATCTCATTTTCTTCTTATCCTAGCCCGGTTTGGCTTGAAATTTGGGCAGCACAATATTTTTAATAATTTTTTTTGAATTTTTTTTAGAACGCCCTAGTAAGGGTAAGGTAGAAACTGTACTTGGGTTGCAAATTTTTTTATCACTTTTTCAGCTTATCCTGGTCCGTTTTGGCCATAAATAAAGCGAGAATGATATTTTTTAATTTTTTGAATTTTTTTACTATTTTTTAGGGAACGCTGTAACTTGTGTCGAGAGAAACAGTACCCATAACGAAATTTCTTTTTATCTCGTTTTTTACTTATCCTGGCCTGGTTTGACATGAATTTTGGCAGAACAATATTTTAAATTAATTTTTTTTATAATTTTTTTGAGAAAGCTCTAGCAAGGTAAGGTAGAAACTGTACTCGGTTTGAAAAAAAATTTATTGCTTTTTTGGCCTATCCTAGTCCGTTTTGGCCATAAATAAAGCGAGAATGATATTTTTTAATTTTTTGAATTTTTTTTACTATTTTTTTGGGAACACTGTAACTTGTGTCGAGAGAAACAGTACCCATAACAAAATTTCTTTTTATCTCGTTTTTATCTTGTCTTGGGCCGGTTTGGCATGGAATTTGGGCAGAATGATATTTATAATTTTTTTGAATTATTTTATTTTTTTTGAATTTTTTTGAGAATGCTCTAGCAAGGGTAAGGTAGAAACTGTACTCGGTTCGAAAAAAAATTTATCGTTTTTTCAACTTATCCTAGTCCGTTTTGGTCTTAAATAAATTGAGAATGATGTATTTTAATTTTTTGAATTTTTTTACTATTTTTTTGGGAACGCTGTAACGTGGGTTGAGAGAAACAGTACCTAGAACGAAATTTCTTTTTATCTTGTTTTCTTCTTGTCTTGGCCCAGTTTGGCTTGAAATTTAGGCAGACCAGTATTTTTAATTTTTTTGAATTATTTTAATTTTTTTTTTTGAATTTTTTTGAGAATGCTCTAGTAAGGGTAAGGTAGAAACTGTATTGTGTTCGAAAAAATTTTTATCGCTTTTTCAGCCTATCCTAGTCCGTTTTGGCCTTAAATAAAACGAGAATGATGTATTTTAATTTTTTGAATTTTTTTATTGTTTTTTTGGGAAAGCTGTAACTTGGGTTGGGAGAAACGGTACTCAGAACAAAATTTATTTTTATCTCGTTTTCTTCTTGTCCTGACCCGGCTTGGCATGGAATTTGGGTAAAATGATATTTTTAATTTTTTTGAATTATTTTAATTTTTTTTAGAATGCTCAAGCGAGGGTAAGGTAAAAACTGTACTTGGTACAAAATTTTTTTATGACTTTTTAAAGCTATTCCGGTCCGGTTTGGTAAAAAAGGAAGCAAGAATGGTTTTTTTTTTTTTAATTTTTTAACTATTTTTTTGGGAACGCTGTAACGTCGGTTGGGAGAAACAGTACCTCGTTTTCTTCTTGTCCTGGCCCGGTTTGGCATGGAATTTGGGCAGAATGATATTTTTAATTTTTTTTAATGATTTTAATATTTTTTTGAATTTTTATTTAGAATACTCTAGCATGGGTAAGGTAGAATCTGTACTCCTACGAAAATTTTTTTATCACTTTTTCAGGCAATTCAAGTCCGATTTGGTCAAAAATGAAGCGAGAATGCTTTTTTTTTTTTTTTTTTTTTAATTTTTTGAATTATTTTACTATATTTTGGGAACGTTGTAACTTAGGTCGGGAGAAATGGTATCGGGAACGATTTTTTTTTTTTATGTCGTTTTCTTCTTGTCCTGGCCCGGTTTAGCTAGAAATTTGGGAAGAACAATATTTTTAATTTTTTTAAATTATTTTAATATTTTTTTTGAATTTTTTTTACAATGCTCTAGCACGGGTAAGGCAAAAACTGTACTTGGTACGAAAATTTTTTTATCAGTTTTTAAGGCTATTCCGGTCCGGTTTTGTCAGAAATGAAGCGAGAATGATTTTTTTTTTAATTTTTTTACTGTTTTTTTTGGAAAGATGTAACGTGGGTTGGGAGAAACGGTACCAGGAACAAATTTTTTTTTTTTTTTTTTTTTTTTATCTCGTTTTCTTCTTGTCCTGGCCCGGTTTGGCATGAAATTTGGGCAGAACAATATTTTTAATTTTTTTGAATTACTTTAATATTTTTGTTGAATTTTTTTGAGAATGTTCTAGCAAGGTAAGGTAGAAACTGTACTCGGTACGAAAAACATTTTATCATTTTTTCAGCCTATCCTGGTTCGTTTTGGCCAAAAATAAATGAGAATGATGTATTTTAATTTTTTGAATTATTTTACTATATTTTGGGAACGCTGTAACTTGGGTCAGGAGAAATGGTACCTGGAACGAAATTTCTTTTTATTTTGTTTTCTTCTTGTCTGGCCCAGTTTGGCATGGAATTTGGGCATAACGATATTTTTAATTTTTTTGAATTATTTTAATATTTTTTTCGAATTTTTTTGAGAATGCTCTAGCAAGGGTAAGGTTGAAACTATACTCGGTCCGAAAAAATTTTATCGCTTACTCGGCCTGTCCTTGTCCGTTTTGGCATTAAATAAAGCGAGGACAATGTATTTTAATTTTTTTACTATTTTTTTTGAAACGTTGTAACTTTGGTCGGGAGAAACGGTACCCGGAACGAAATTTCATTTTATCTTGTTTTCTTCTTGTCCTGGCCCGGTCTGGCATGAAATTTAGGCATATATTTAATTTTTTTGATTTATTTTAGTATTATTTTTGAATTTTTATGCGAATGCTTTAGCAAGGATAAAGTAGAAACTGTACTCGATTCGAAAAAAAATTTATTGCCTTTTCGGCCTACCCTAGTTCGTTTTGGCCTTGAATAAAGCAAGAATGATGTATTTTAAATTTTTGAATTGTTTTACTGTTTTTTTGGGAAAGCTGTAACTTGGTTCGGGAGAAACAATACTTGGAACGAAATTTATTTTTATCTCATTTTCTTCTTGTCCTAGTTCGATTTGGCTTGGAGTTTGGGTAGAATGGTATTTTTAATTTTTTAGAATTATTTTAATTTTTTTTGACAATGCTCTAGAACGGGTAAGGTAGAAACTGTACTTTGTACGAAATTTTTTTTATCACTTTTTAATGCTATCCAATTTGGTCAGAAATGGAGCGAGAATGATTTTTTTTAGTTTTTTGAAAATTTTAACTATTTTTTTGGGAGCTCTGTAACGTAGGTTGGGAAAAACGGTATCTGGAACGAAATTTCTTTTTATCTCATTTTCCTCTTGCCCTGTCCCGGTTTGGCATGGAATTTGGGCCGAACGATATTTTTAATTTTTTTGAATTATTTTAATATTTTTTTTGAATTTTTTTGAGAATGCTACGTCAAGGGTAAGGTAGAAATGGTACTCGGTTCAAAAAAACTTTTATCACTTTTTTGGCCTATCCTAGTCCGTTTTGGCCTTAAAAAAAACGAGAATGGAGTACTTTAATTTTTTGAATTTTTTTACAATTTTTTTTGGAACGCTGTAACTTGGGTCGGGAGAAACAGTACCTAGAACGGAATTTATTTTTATCTCATTTTCTTCTTGTCCTGGCTCGGTTTTAGCATGGAATTTGGGCAGAATGATATTTTTTAATTTTTTTGAATTACTTTAATATTTTTTTTGAATTTTTTTTAGAATGCTCTAGCAAGGGTTAGGTAGAAACTGTACTCGGTACGAAATTTTTTTTTTTATTTTATTTTTTCGGCCTATCCTGGTCCGTTTTGGACATAAATAAAACGAGAATGATGAATTTTAATTTTTTGAATTATTTTACTATATATTGGGAACGCTGTATCTTGGGTTGGGAGAAACGGTACCCGGAACAAAATTTCTTTTTATCTCGTTTTCTTCTTGTCCTAACCCGGTTTGGCATGGAATTTGGGAAGAATGATATTTTTAATTTTTTTGAATTATTTTAATATTTTTTTTGAATTTTTTTTAGAATGCTCTTGCACGGGCAAGGCAGAAACTATACTTGGTACGAAATTTTTTTTTATCACTTTTTAAGGCTATTCCAGTCCGATTTGGACAGAAATGATGCGAGAATGATTTTTTTTTTTAAATTTTTTAACTATTTTTTTTGGAACGCTGTAACGTGGGTTGGGAGAAATGGTACCTGTAACAAAATTTCTTTTTATCTCGTTTTCTTCTTGTCTTGAACCGGTTTGGAATGGAATTTAGGTAGAATGATATTTTTAATTTTTTTTGAATTACTTTAATATTTTTTTTTAAATTTTTTTGAGAATGTTCTAGCAAGGGTAAGGTAGAAACTGTACTCGGCACGAAAATTTTTTTATCATTTTTTCGGCCTATCCTGGTCTGTTTTGGCCATAAATAAAATGAGAATGATGTATTTTAATTTTTTGAATTATCTAACTATATTTTGGAAACGCTGTAACTTGGCTTGGGAGAAATGGTACCTAGAACGAAGTTTTTTTTTATCTTGTTTTCTTCTTGTCTTGGCCCAGTTTGGTATAGAATTTGGGCAGAATGATATTTTTAATTTTTTTGAATTATTTTAATATTTTTTTTTGAATTTTTTATAGAATGATCTAGCAAGAGTAAGGTTGAAACTGTACTCGGTCCGAAAAAATTTTATTACTTACTCAGCCTATCCTTGTCTGTTTTGGCATTAAATAAAGCGAGAATGATGCATTTTATTTTTTTTTAATATTTTTACTATTTTTTTTGGAACGTTGTAACTTTGGTCGGGAGAAACGGTACTCGCAACGAAATTTCATTTTATCTCATTTTCTTCTTGTCCTGGCCCGGTCTGGCACGAAATTTGGGCAGAACAATATTTTTAATTTTTTTTATTTTTTTTTGTATTATTTTTTGAATTTTTTTGAGAATGCTCTAGCAAGGATAAAGTAGAAACTGTACTCGGTTCGAAAAAAAATTTATCACCTTTTCAGCCTATCCTAGTCCGTTTAGGCCTTAAATAAAGCAAGAATGATGTATTTTAATTTTTTGAATTTTTTTACTATTTTTTTGGGAAAACTGTAACTTAGTTCGGGAGAAACAGTACCCGGAACGAAATTTATTTTTATCTTGTTTTCTTCTTGTCCTGGTCCAATTTGGCTTGGAATTTGGGCAGAATGATATTTTTAATTTTTTGGAATTATTTTTGAATTATTTTCCTATTTTTTTTGGAACGCTGTAACTTTGGTTGGGAGAAACGGTACCTGGAACGAAATTTATTTTTACCTCATTTTCTTATTGCACTGGCATGGTTTGACACGGAATTTGGGCAAAATTATATTTTTAATTTTTTTGAATTATCTTAATATTTTTTTTGAATTTTTTTTTATTTTTTTTTCAGAATGCTCTAGCACGGGTAAGGTAGAAGCTGGACTCGGTTCGAAATTTTTTTTTTCTTTTTTCTAACTATCCTATTCCGTTTCGGCCTTCAATAAAGCGATAATGATGTATTTTAATTTTTTTAATTTTTTTACTATTTTTTTTGGGAGATCGGTAACTTGGGTCGGGAGAAACGGTACCCGGAACGAAATTCTTTTTATCTCATTTTCCTCTTGTCCTTGCCCAGTTTGGCACGGAATTTGGGTAGAATGATATTTTTAATTTTTTTGAAATATTTTAAAAAAATATTTTAATTTTTTTTAGAATGCTCTAGAACGGGTAAGTTAGAATCTGTACTTGGTACGAAATTTTTTTTTATTACTTTCTCAGGCTATTTCGGTTCGGCTTGGTCAGAAATGAAGCAAAAATGATTTTTTAAAATTTTAGAATTTTTTAACTATTTTTTTTGTAACGCTGTAACTTGGGTCGGGAGAAACGGTACCAGGAACGAAATTTCTTTTTATCTCGTTTTCTTCTTGTCCTGACCCGGTTTGACCTGGAATTTGCGCAAAGTGATATTTTTAATTTTTTTCAATTATTTTTATATTTTTTATGAATTTTTTTTTTCAGAATAGGCTAGCACGGGTAAGGTAGAAACTGTACTCGGTTCGAAAAAAAGTTTCTAATTTTTTCGGCCTATCCTAGTTCGTTTTGGCCTTAAAATAAAGCGATTATGATGTATTTTTATTTTTTGAATTTTTTTACAGTTTTTTTTAGGAAAGTGGTAACCTGGGTTGGGAGAAATGGTACCCGCAACGAAATTTCTTTTTATCTTGTTTTCTTCTTGTCCTAGTTTGGTTGACACGAAATTTAGGGAGAATGATATTTTTAATTTTTTTGAATTTTTTTTGAGAATGCTCTAGCACGGGTAAAGTAGAATCTGTACTCGATACGAAATTTTTTTATCACTTTTTTTTTAATCTTTTAACTATTTTTTTTCGAACGCTGAAACTTGGGTTGGGAGAAACGGTATCCGGAACGAAATTTTTTTTTTTATCTCGTTTTCCTCTTGAATTTGGGCAAAATGATGTTTTTAATTTTTTTAATTATTTTAATATTTTTTTTGAATTTTTTTTAATGTTCTAGAACGGGTTAGGTAGAAACCGTACTCGGTTTGAAATTTTTTTTTTTTTTTGGTATTATCCAAGTCCGTTTTGGCCTTAAATAAAGCGATAATGATGTAATTTAATTTTTTTAATTTTTTTACTATTTTTTTGGGAAAGCGGTAACTTGGGTCGGATGAAATGGTACCCGGAACGAAATTTCTTTTTATCTCGTTTACTTCTTGTCCTTGCCCGGTTTGGCACGGAATTTATGTAAAATGATATTTTTATTTTTTTTGAAATATTTTAAAAATATTTTTGAATTTTTTTTTTGAATTCTCTAGCACAGGTAAGTAGAATCTGTAATCGGTACGACAATTTTTTTATCACTTTCTCAGGCAATTTCAGTCTGGCTTGGTCAGAAATGGAGCAAGAATGATTTTTTTTTTTTTTTAATTTTTAGAAATTTTTAACTATTTTTTTTGGAATGCTGTAACTTGGGTCGGGAGAAACGGTACCCGGAACAAAATTTCTTTTTACCTTGTTTTTTTCTTGTCCTGACCTGGTTTGACCAGGAATTTGGGCAAAATGATATTTTTAATTTTTTTCAGTTATTTTAATATTTTTTTGGAATTTTTTTTTCAGAATGCTCTAGCACGGGTAAGGTAGAAACTGTACGCAGTTCTAAAAAAATTTTCTTGTTTTTTCGGCCTATCCTAGTCCGTTTTGGCCTTAAATAAAGCGATAATAATGTATTTTAATTTTTTTACTGTTTTTATGGGAAAGTGGTAACTTGGGTCGGGTGAAACGGTACCAAGAACAAATTTTTTTTTTTTTTTTATCTCGTTTTCTTCTTGTCCTTGCCTGGTTTGGCACAAAATTTGGGCAGAATGATAATTTTAATTTTTTTGAAGTATTTTTTGAATTTTTTTAAGAATGCTCTAGCACGGGTAAGGTAGAATCTGTACTCGGTACGAAATTTTTTTTATCACTTTTTCGGGCTATTACGGTCCGACTTGGTCAGAAATGAAGCGAGAATGATTTTTTTAATTTTTAAAAATTTTTAATTATTTTTTTTGGAACGCTGTAACTTGGGTCGGGAGAAACGGTACGTGGAACAAAATTTCTTTTTATCTTGTTTTTTTCTTGTACTGGCCGGGTTTGACAAGGAATTTGGGCAAAATTATATTTTTAATTTTTTTGAATTAATTTAATATTTTTTTAGAATTTTTTTTTTTCGAATGCTCTAGCACGGGTAAGCTAGAAACTGTACTCAGTTCGAAAAAAATTTTCTTGTTTTTTCGTACTGTCCTAGTCCGTTTTGGCCTTAAATAAAGCAATAATGATGTATTTTTATTTTTTGAATTTTTTTACTTTTTTTTTTTTGGGAAAGCGGTAACTTGGGTTGGGAGAAACGGTACATGGACCGAAATTCTTTTTATCTCATTTTCCTCTTGTCCTTGCCCGGTTTGGCACGGAATTTGGGGAGACTGATATTTTTAGTTTTTTTGAATTTTTTTGAGAATGCTCTAGCACGGGTAAGGTAGAAACTGTACTCGGTACGATAATTTTTTTATCACTTTTTTTTAATTTTTTGAATTTTTTAACTATTTTTTTTGGAACGTTGTAACTTGGGTTGAGAGAAACGATACCTAGAACGAAATTTCTTTTTATCTTGTTTTCTTCTTGAACTGTCCTGGTTTGACGAGGAATTTGGGCAAAATGATGTTTTTAATTTTTCTGAATTATTTTAATATTTTTTTTGAATTTTGTTTTCAGAATGCTCTAGCACGGGTAAGGTAGAAACTGTACTCGGTACGATAATTTTTTTATCACTTTTTTTTAATTTTTTGAATTTTTTAACTATTTTTTTTGGAACGTTGTAACTTGGGTTGAGAGAAACGATACCTGGAACGAAATTTCTTTTTATCTTGTTTTCTTCTTGAACTGTCCTGGTTTGATGAGGAATCTGGGCAAAATGATGTTTTTAATTTTTCTGAATTATTTTAATATTTTTTTTGAATTTTGTTTTCAGAATGCTCTAGAACGGGTTAGGTAGAAATTGTACTCGGTTCGAAATTTTTTTTTTCTTTTTCCGTACTATCCAAGTCCGTTTTGGCCTTAAATAAAGCGATAATGATGTAATTTAATTTTTTTACTACTTTTT
Organism: Quercus glauca; assembly: GCA_023736055.1. Lineage (NCBI taxonomy): Eukaryota > Viridiplantae > Streptophyta > Magnoliopsida > Fagales > Fagaceae > Quercus > Quercus glauca. The sequence goes on from CM043317.1 coordinate 28,761,971, forward strand.
TTGGGAAAGCGGTAACTTAGGTCGGGAGAAACGGTACCCAGAACGAAATTTCTTTTTATCTCGTTTACTCCATGTCCTAGCCCGTACGCAGCACGAGAAATTTGTTTTTACTGTCTTTATTGGAAAGCGGTAACATGGGTCGGGTGAAACGGTATCCAGGATGAAATTCTTTTTTATCTCGTTTTCTTCTTGTCCTTGCCTGGTTTGGCACGTAATTTGGGCAGAATGATATTTTTAATTTTTTTCAAACATTTTTAAATATTTTTTGAATTTTTTTGAGATTGCTCTAGCACGGGTCCTTAGAATCTGTACTTAGTACGAAAATTTTTTTATCACTTTTTCTGGCTATTATGGTCTGGCTTGGTCAGAAATGAAGCAAGAATGATTTTTATAATTTTTTAACTATTTTTTTTGGAACGCTGTAACTTGGGTCGGGAAAAATGGTATCTGGAACGAAATTTCTTTTTATCTCGTTTTCTTCTTGTACTGGCCCGGTTTGACAAGGAATTTGGGCAAAATGGTATTTTTAATTTTTTTGAATTAATTTAATATTTTTTTTGTATTTTTTTTTCCGAATGCTCTAGCACGGGTAAGTTAGAAACCGCACTCAGTTCGAAATTTTTTTTTTTTCATACTGTCTTAGTCTGTTTTAGCCTTAAATAAAGCAATAATGATGTATTTTAATTTTTTTAATTTTTTATTGTTTTTTTGGGAAAGCGGTAACCTGGGTCGGGAGAAACGGTACCCGGAACGAAATTTCTTTTTATCTTGTTTTCTTCTTGTTCTAGCCTGGTTTGGCACAAAATTTGGGGAGAATGGTATTTTTAGCTTTTTTGAATTTTTTTGAGATTGCTCTAACACGGGTAAGGTAGAATCTGTACTCGGTACGAAAATTTTTTTATCACTTTTTCTTAATTTTTTGAATTTTTTAACTATTTTTTTTGGAACGCTGTAACTTTCAAGGAATTTGGGCAAAACGATGTTTTTAATTTTTCTGAATTATTTTAATTTTTTTTTTTGAATTTCATTTTTCAGAATGGGTTAGGTAGAAATTGTACTCGGTACGAAATTTTTTTTTGTTTTTTCGAACTATCCAAGTCCGTTTTGGCCTTAAATAAAGTGATAATGATTTAATTTAAGTTTTTGAATTTTTTTACTATTTTTTTTGGGAAAGCAGTAACTTGGGTTGGGAGAAACGGTACCCGGAACGAAATTTCATTTTATCTCGTTTACTCCTTGTCCTAGCCCGGTTTGTCACGGAATTTACGTAAAATGACATTTTTATTTTTTTTGAAATATTTTAAAAATATTTTTGAATTTTTTTTTAGAATTCTCTAGCACGGGTAAGTAGAATTTGTAATTGGTACAAAAATTATTTTATCACTTTCTCAAGCTATTTCGGTCCGGCTTGGTCAGAAATGAAGCAAGAATGATTTTTTTTATTTTAATTTTCATAATTTTTTAACTATATTTTTTTGTAACGCTGTAACTTGGGTCGGGAGAAACGGTACTCGGAAGAAAATTTTTTTTATCTTGTTTTCCTCATGTCCTGACCTGGTTTGGCCCCGAATTTGGGCAAAATGATATTTTTAATTTTCTTCAGTTATTTTAATATTTTTTTTTGAATTTTTTTTTTCAGAATGCTCTAGCACGGGTAAGGTAGAAACTGTACGCAGTTCAAAAAAAATTTTCTTGTTTTTTTTGGCCTATCCTAGTTCATTTTGGCCTTAAATAAAGCGATAATGATGTATTTTAATTTTTTTACTGTTTTTATGGGAAAGCGGTAACTTGGGTCGGGTGAAACGGTACCCAGAACGAAATTTCTTTTTATCTCATTTTCTTCATGTCCTTGCCTAGTTTGGCTTGAAATTTGGGCAGAACGATATTTTTAAGTTTTTTTTGAAATATTTTGAAATTTTTTTTGAATCTTTTTTGAGAATGCTCTAGCACTGGAAAGGTAAAATCTGTACTCGGTAAGAAATTTTTTTTTTATCAGTTTTTCAGGCAATTACGGACTGGCTTGGTCAGAAATGAAGCGCGAATGATTTTTTTAATTTTTTGAATTTTTTAACTATTTTTTTTGGAACGCTGCAACTTGGGTCGGGAGAAACAGTACCCGGAACGAAATTTCTTTTTATCTCGTTTACTCCTTATCCAAGCCGGTTTGGCACGGAATTTATGGAAAATGATATTTTTATTTTTTTTGAAATATTTTTAAAAAATTTTTGAATTTTTTTTTAGAATTCTCTAGCACGGGTAAGTAGAATTTGTAATTGGTACAAAAAAATTTTTTATCACTTTCTCAAGCTATTTCGGTCCGGCTTGGTCAGAAATGAAGCAAGAATGATTTTTTTTTTTTTAATTTTTATAATTTTTTAACTATTTTTTTTTTGGAACGCTGTCACTTGGGGCGGGAGAAACGGTACCCGGAACAAAATTTCTTTTTATCTTGTTTTCCTCTTGTCCTGACCTGGTTTGACCCCGAATTTTGGCAAAATGATATTTTTAATTTTTTTCAGTTATTTTAATATTTTTTTTGAATTTTTTTTTTTCAGAATGCGAGCACGGGTAAGGTAGAAACTGTACGCAGTTCAAAAAAAATTTTCTCGTTTTTTCGGCCTATCCCAGTTCGTTTTGGCCTTAAATAAAGCGATAATGATGTATTTTAATTTTTTTACTGTTTTTATGGGAAAGCGGTAACTTAGGTCGGGTGAAACGGTGCCCAGAACGAAATTTCTTTTTATCTCATTTTCTTCATGTCCTTGCCTGGTTTGGCTTGAAATTTGGGCAGAATGATATTTTTAAGTTTTTTTCAAATATTTTTTGAATTTTTTTTGAGAATGCTCTAGGACTGGTAAGGTAGAATCTGTACTCGGTACGTAAAATTTTTTTATCAGTTTTTCAGGCAATTACGGTCCGGCTTGGTCACAAATGAAGCACAAATGATTTTTTTAATTTTTTGAATTTTTTAACTATTTTTTTTGGAATGCTGTAACTTGGGTTGGGAGAAACGGTATTCGGAATGAAATTTCTTTTAATTTCATTTTCTTCTTGTACTGGCTCAGTTTGACAAGGAATTTGGGCAAAATGGTATTTTTAATTTTTTTGAATTATTTTATTATTTTTTTTGAACTTTTTTTTTTTTAGAATGCTCTGGCACGAGTAAGGTAGAAACGGTACCTTATCCTGGCCTTTTTTTTAGAACTTTTTTTTAGAATGCTCGGGCCTATTATCCTGGCCTGTCGATCCTCGCCTTTCTGCCAGGATGACCATCCTTTCAACCGCCCCTGCAATATCTTTCTTAGCACACAGGGCCTGACCGTGGAGTTTTTCCTAGTTTCTGTAAATCTTCTTTTCTTTCTAGTCTATACTTCTCCGCCTGAGTTCCTTGTTAGTTCCTTTAAGATGGGTAGGTTTAAGTCGTTGTGCTTTAGCGCTTAATTTTTCTTGGTTTTCGTCCCTAGCAAGCCTCATTACTTATCGTCAAAAGGGGTTGGCTTCGCCAAAAATTTGGGCCCATGGTCAGTACAAAACCCTGGTTCTGCCCAATGCTTATATCGCTCTATAGTGACTAATTTTCACATAAGTTTGAGTCTGAAGACTACGCAAGACCTTGGCTTTTCTTAACACTTAGTATTTCATGAGGAAATGGTCTTTCCGTTGGCCTGAGTCCTTGGACCATGCAATGTCTAAGTTTTATCTAACACTTGTCTTCGTCTGAAATAACTGATTTCCCTAGACGCTTGAATCCGCGGACCATGCAATGCTTAGGTTCTGTCTAACACTTAGTTTTTAGTCTGAAGTAGCTGGTTTCTCCAGAGGCTTGAGTCCGAGGACCCTGCAAGGCCTTGGTTCTGTCCAGTACCTAGTTCTCTGATTTTAAGTGGTTAGTTTCCCCAGAGGCTGGTGTCCGAGGACTATACAATGCCTAGGTTTTGTCAAACACTTAGTTTTTAGTCTGAAGTAGCTGGTTTCCCCAGAGGCTTAAGTCCGAGGACCATGCAAGGCCTTGGTTCTGTCCAGTACCTAGTTCTCTGATTTTAAGTGGTTAGTTTCCCCAGAGGCTGGTGTTCGAGGACCATACAATGCCTAGATTCTGTCTAACACTTAGTTTTTAGTCTGAAGTAGCTGGTTTCCCTAGAGGCTTGAGTCCGAGGACCATGCAAGGCCTTGGTTCTGTCCAGTACCTAGTTCTCTGATTTTAAGTGGTTATTTTCTCCAGAGGCTGGTGTCCGAAGACCATACAATGCCTAGGTTCTGTCTAACACTTAGTTTTTAGTCTGAAGTAGCTGGTTTCCCCAAACACTTGAGTCCGAGGACCATGCAAGGCCTTGGTTCTGTCCAATATCTAGTTCTCTGATTTTAAGTGGTTAGTTTCCCCAGAGGCTGATGTCCGAGGACCATATAATGCCTAGGTTCTGTCTAACACTTAGTTTTTAGTCTGAAGTAGCTGGTTTCCCTAGAGGCTTGAATCCGAGGACCATGCAAGGCCTTGGTTCTGTCCAGTACCTAGTTCTCTGATTTTTAGTGGTTAGTTTCCCTAGAGGCTGGTAACACTTAGTTTTTAGTTTGAAGTAGCTGGTTTCCCCAGAGGCTTGAGTCCGAGGACCATGCAAGGTTTTGGTTTTGTCCAGTACCTAGTTCTCTGATTTTAAGTGGTTAGTTTCCCCAGAGGCTGGTGTCCGAGGACCATACAATACCTAGGTTCTGTCTAACACTTAGTTTTTAGTCTGAAGTAGCTGGTTTCCCCAGAGGCTTGAGTCCGAGGACCATGCAAGGCCTTGGTTCTGTCCAGTACCTAGTTCTCTGATTTTTAGTGGTTAGTTTCCCCAGAGGCTGGTGTCCGAAGACCATACAATGCCTAGATTCTGTCTAACACTTAGTTTTTAGTTTGAAGTAGTTGGTTTCCCCAGAGGTTTGAGTCCGAGGACCATGCAAGGTTTTGGTTTTGTCCAGTACCTAGTTCTCTGATTTTAAGTGGTTAGTTTCCCCAGAGGCTGGTGTCCGAGGACCATACAATGCCTAGGTTCTGTCTAACACTTAGTTTTTAGTCTGAAGTAGCTGGTTTCCCCAGAGGCTTGAGTCCGAGGACCATGCAAGGCCTTGGTTCTGTCCAGTACCTAGTTCTCTGATTTTCAGTGGTTAGTTTCCTCAGAGGCTGGTGTCCGAAAACCATATAATGCGAAGTTCTGTCTAACACTTAGTTTTTAGTCTGAAGTAGCTGGTTTCCCCAGAAACTTGAGTCCGAGGACCATGCAAGGCCTTGGTTCTGTCCAGTACCTAGTTCTCTAATTTTAAGTGGTTAGTTTCCCCAGAGGCTGGTGTCCGAGGACCATACAATGCCTAGGTTCTGTCTAACATTTAGTTTTTAGTCTGAAGTAGCTGGTTTCCCCAAAGGTTTGAGTCCGAGGACCATGCAAGGCCTTGGTTCTGTCCAGTACCTAATTCTCTGATTTTAAGTTTTGCCGAAAAGGGGACCCTGCTCTGTTCTGACCTCTTTGTTTGGCGCGACTTTTCTGATTACGAGACGTCTCTTGGATTATTGGAGTAACGCGTTTTGACGCTTCGGTGCCTCCTCTTTAATGAGGCGCCTCCTCATTAATGTCAATTGCGGATTTACGAAGATCTAGCGGCAGATAAGCCCCTTGGAATTTGGGCGGAGTTATTACCTCCGGTAATCTCTCCCTAGGATTTAATGCGGATTGGCTTTCACCAATTTTTCACCTTCTATATAAGGTGTTTATGGGACAACCTTTTTCTTCACACTCGACAAACATTCGTCTCTAACTCTCCCAAAGACATTGCTCAGGGATTCTGCAAAAAACAGCATTTTGAGCCCCACCAAATGAATTGGCCCTTAAAAAGGGCGGTTTCGAGGAGGCTTAGCCCCTTTCAGGAGCCGAGGATGGCACCCCGTCCCTGGACGTCATGTTGGGGTTGGGGTAGAAGAAGACCGAAAATTCTCTTTCTTTTCAACCTAACCGAAGGTGGAACCCTCCTTGCCGTTTGGAGGAGGATCCAGAAAGAACGTAACCTCATTCCCTTGGATCTGGGTCTGTGAACCTTCCAAGCTGGCAGTGATGGGGTTGGGAGGGAAACCAGGCGGAACCAAGAGGTAGAACCGCCCGGTGCCGCGGCCTCTTCTTCCCTCAACGTTGCCTTCCTTCCTTCTTTTCCACTCCTCTCCTCCTCTTTTACTCCTCAACAAGCCTTCCGTCCTTCATTTCCTCTTCTCTTACTTCTCAACCAGCCCTGTTAGGCGCTTATCTATGTAGTTAGCTCTAGAACAAGCCCCATGGGCATCAATTGTAAAATGTAACTTTTTCTTCATATATTAATAAAGAAGTAGACCTGTTTCATCTCTTTTATTTTTTGCATATTCTTGTTTCTTGTGATTGCTGCCTTCTGAGTGAAAGTTGTTGCTGCAAACTGTATGGTTTTTGTTTTTGTTTTTTTTAGAAGTGTTGCTCTTAATCTCTTCACACCAACCGTCGCACTTGCTAGTGCACAAGTCCTCCCCACGGACGGCGCCAATTGTAGGGACTCAAAATGTATTGGTGCCCAAACAATAAAATTTGTAGAGTAAGGAAAGAAAACAACGAACTGTGGTTTACATGAAATTCACATGAATAACATTGAAGGAATTTGGCTAAGTATTTGCGACGATCGCAATAGTGATTTTTGTTAAGTGTTTATGAAGAAAGTTCACCCTCGGCTCAGTCCAAGGATTAATTTCTTCTAGAATTGACAAAGATAAGGGTAGTCTTCGGACTCCCCTGAAAACCATTTCACTGTCCCTCTTCCAGAGTTCCTTTCTTTGTTAGAGGTTCTATTTACTATATAGTCTTGTTTAGTTTATCTCCGTCGTCCACTTGTCGGTCACCTGAACTTATCTGAGTTTACATCTGAAGGCTTGTCCCATTAGTCACCTCTGCAGTCTTTCTATTAGTTGGAGTAACCAAGGCTGTACTGTTCACTGGTCACTTCACTATTAATGCGGCCAGAACGTTGATGGCATGCATTTAATGAATGAGTGACAACTTCCATCAATCAACATGGGCCTGTCGAGGACGTGAATGTCCTCGGCAAGGTCTCTTAGCCCCTCGGGCCTCGTCTGTTTATACTCGAGCTCTGCCTTTCCTCGGTGCGGACCTTGGGCCCGATGTGGAATACGTCGGGGTTGTTGAATATTTGAGGCCCCACAAGTACGAAAATTTTTTAATCACTTTCTCAAGCTATTTCGGTCCAACTTAGTCAGAAATGAAGCAAGAATAATTTTTTTTTTTTAATTTTTAGAATTTTTTAACTATTTTTTTTTTGTAACACTGTAACTTGGGTCGGGAGAAACGATACTCGGAAAAAAATTTCTTTTTATCTTTTTTTCTTCTTGTCCTGACCTAGTTTGACTAGGAATTTGGGCAAAATGATATTTTTAATTTTTTTAAGTTATTTTAATATTTTTTTTTGAATTTTTTTTTTCAGAATGCCCTAATACGGGTAAGGTAGAAATTGTACGCAGTTCGAAAAAAATTTTCCTGTTTTTTCGGCCTATCCTAGTCTGTTTTGGCCATAAATAAAGCGATAATGATGTATTTTAATTTTTTTACTGTTTTTATTGGAAAGCGGTAACATGGGTTGGGTGAAACGGTACCCAGAACGAAATTTCATTTTATCTCATCTTGTCCTTGGCTGGTTTGGCACGAAATTTGGGCAGAATGATATTTTTAATTTTTTTGAAATATTTTTAAATATTTTTTGAATTTTTTTGAGAATGCTCTAGCACGGGTCCTTAGAATCTGTACTCAGTACAAAAAATTTTTTATCACTTTTTCTGGCTATTACGGTCTAGCTTGGTCAGAAATGAAGCGATAATGAATTTTTTATAATTTTTTAACTGTTTTTTTTGGAACGCTGTAATGATGTATTTTTTGTGAAAGCGGTAACTTGGGTCGGGAGAAACGGTACCTGGAACGAAATTCTTTTTCTCTCATTTTCCTCTTGTCCTTGCCCGTTTTGGCATCGAATTTGGGTAAAATGATATTTTTAATTTTTTTGAAATATTTTAAAAAAAATTTTGAATTTTTTTTTAGAATGCTCTAGCACGGATAAGGTAGAATCTGTACTCGGTACGAAATATTTTTTTATCACTTTTTCAGGCAATTACGGTCCGGCTTGGTCAGAAATGAAGCACGAATGATTTTTTTAATTTTTTGAATTTTTTAACTATTTTTTTTGGAACGCTGTAACTTGGGTCGGGGGAAACGGTACCCGAAATGAAATTTCTTTTAATTTCACTTTTTCTTGTTTTTTTGGCCGATCCTAGTTCGTTTTGGCCTTAAATAAAGTGAAAATGATGTACTTTAATTTTTGGAATTTTTTTCCTTTTTTTTTTGTTAAAGTGGTAACATGGGTCGGGAGAAACGGTACCCGGAACGAAATTTCTTATTATCTCATTTTCTTCTTGTCCTAGCCTGGTTTGGCACGAAATTTGGGTAGTACGATATTTTTAATTTTTTTAAATTTTTTTGAGAATGCTCTAGCACGAGTAAGGTTGAATCTGTAAATTGGGTTGGGAGAAACGGAGCTCGGAAAGAAATTTCTTTTTATCTTGTTTTCTTCTTGAACTGGCCTGGTTTGACACGGAATTTGGGCAAAATGATGTTTTTAATTTTTCTGAATTATTTTAATATTTTTTTTGAATTTTTTTTCCAGAATGCTTTAGAACGGGTTAGGTAGAAACTGTACTCGGTTTGAAATTTTTTTTTTTTTGTTTTTTCGTACTATCCAAGTCCGTTTTGGCCTTAAACAAAGCGATAATGATGTAATTTAATTCTTTGAATTTTTTTACTATTTTTTTAGGGAAAGCGGTAATCTGGGTCGGGAGAAACGGTACCCGGAACGAAATTTCTTTTTATCTCGTTTACTTCTTGTCCTAGACCAGTTTGGCACAGAATATATGTAAAATGATATATTTTTTTTGAAATATTTTAAAAATATTTTTGAATTTTTTTTTTTTTAGAATTCTCTAGCACGGGCAAGTAGAATCTGTAATTGGTACGAAAATTTTTTTATCACTTTCTCAAGCTATTTCGGTCCGGCTTGGTCATAAATGAAGCAAGAATGATTTTTTTTTTTTTTTTTTTTTTAGAATTTTTTAACTATTTTTTTGTGGAACGCTGTAACTTGGGTCGGGAGAAACGGTACTCGGAACAAAATTTCTTTTTACCTTTTTTTCCTCCTGTCCTGACCCGGTTTGACCAGGAATTTGGGCAAAATGATATTTTTAATTTTTTTCAGTTATTTTAATTTTTTTTTTGAATTTTTTTTTTTCAGATTGCCCTAGCACGGGTAAGGTAGAAACTGTACGCAGTTCGAAAAATTTTTTCTTGTTTTTTCGACCTATCCTAGTCCATTTTGGCCTTAAATAAAGCGATAATGATGTATTTTAATTTTTTTATTATTTTTATGGGAAAGCGGTAACATGGGTCGGGTGAAATGGTACCCGGAATGAAATTTCGTTTTATCTCGTTTATTTCTTGTCCTTGCCTGTTTTGGCACGGAATTTATGTAAAATGATATTTTTATTTTTTTTGAAACATTTTTAAAATATTTTTGAATTTTTTTTTAGAATTCTCTAGCACGGGAAAGTAGAATCTCTAATCGGTACGACAATTTTTTTATCACTTTCTCAGGCTATTTCGGTCCGGCTTGGTCGGAAATGAAGCAAGAATAATTTTTTTTTTTAATTTTTAGAATTTTTTTAACTATTATTATTGGAATGCTGTAACTTGGTCGGGAGAAACGGTACTAGGAACAAAATTTCTTTTTATCTTGCTTTCTTCTTGTCCTGACCCGGTTTGACCAGGAATTTGGGCACAATGATAGTTTTAATTTTTTTCAGTTATTTTAATATTTTTTTTTGAATTTTTTTTTTCAGAATGCTCTAGCATGGGTAAGGTAGAAACTGTACGCAGTTCAAAATTTTTTTTTTCTTTTTCGGCCAATCCCAGTCCGTTTTGGCCTTAAATAAAGCGATATTAATGTATTTTAATTTTTTTTACTGTTTTTATGGGAAAGTGGTAACTTGGGTCAGGTGAAACGGTACCCAGAACGAAATTTCTTTTTATCTCGTCTTCTTCTTGTCCTTGGGGTTTGGCACGAAATTTGGGCAGAATGATATTTTTAATTTTCTTGAAATATTTTTTGAATTTTTTTGAGAATGCTCTAGCATGGGTAAGGTAGAATCTATACTCGGTATGAAACTTTTTTTATCACTTTTTCAGGCTATTACGGTCCGGCTTGGTCAGAAATGAAACGAGAATGATTTTTTTTTAATTTTTTAACAATTTTTTTGGAACGCTGTAACTTGGGTTGGGAGAAATGGTACCTGGAACGAAATCTTTTTTATCTCATTTTCTTCTTTTACTGGCCCGGTTTGACAAGGAATTTGGGCAAAATGATATTTTTAATTTTTTTGAATGAATTTAATATTTTTTTTGAATTTTTTTTTTCCGAATGCTCTAGCACGGATAAGCCAGAAATTGTACTCAGTTCGAAACAAATTTTCTTGTTTTTTCATACTATCCTAGTCCGTTTTGGCCTTAAATAAAGCAATAATGAAGTATTTTAATTTTTTGAATTTTTATACTGTTTGTTTTTGTGAAAGCAGTAACTTGGTTCTGGAGAAACGGTATCCGGAACGAATTTCTTTTTATCTCGTTTTCTTCTTGTACTGGCCCGGTTTGACCAGGAATTTGGGCAAAATGATATTTTTTATTTTTTTCAATTATTTTAATATTTTTTTTGAATTTCTTTTTTCAGAATGCTCTAGCACGGGTAAGGTAGAAACTGTACTCGGTTCAAAAAAAATTTTCTCGTTTTTTTAGCCTATTCTAGTCCGTTTTGGCCTTAAATAAAGCAATAATGATGTATTTTAATTTTTTGAATTTTGTTACTGTTTTTTCTTGCGGAAGCGGTAACTTGGGTCGGGAGAAACAGTACCCGGAACGAAATTCATTTTATCTCGTTTTTTAACATGGGTTGGGAGAAATGGTACCCGGAACGAAATTTCTTTGTATCTCGTTTTCTTCTTGTCCTATCCCGGTCTGGCATGGAATTTGGGCAGAACCTTATTTTTAATTTTTTGAATTATTTTATATTTTTTTTGAATTTTTTTGACATTGCTTAAGCATGGGTAAGGTCGAAACTGTATACGGTTCAAAAAAATTTTATCCTTTTTTTGGCCAATCCTAGTCCATTTTGGCCTTAAATAAAGCGAGAATAATGTATTTTAATTTTTGAATTTTTTACTATTTTTTTGGGAAAGCTGATATATATTTTTGTCCTGTTTTCTTCTTATCCTGCCCTAGTTTGGCTTGGAATTTGGTCATAATTATATTTTTAATTTTTCATGATTATTTTAATTTTTTTTAGAATGCTTTAGCACAAGTAAGGTGGAAAGTTTACTGGGTACGAAATTTTTTTTTTATCACTTCTTAAAGCTATTCCGGTCCAGTTTGGTCTGAAATGAAGTGAGAATGATATGTTTAATTTTTTGAATTTTTTAACTATTTTTTTTGGAACGCTGTAACGTGGATTTGGAGAAATGATACCTGGAACGAAATTTATTTTTATCTCATTTTCTTCTTGACCTGGCCTGTTTGGTATGGAATTTCGGCGGAATGATATTTTTCATTTTTTTGAATTATTTTAACATTTTTTTTTTAATTTTTTTAAGAATGCTCAAGTAAGGGTAAGGTAGAAACTGTACTCATTTCGAAAAATTTTTTTTCGCTTTTCCGGCCTATCTTAGTCTGTTTTGGCCTTAAATAAAGCGAGAATGAAATATTTTAATTTTTTGAATTTTTTTACTATTTATTTGGGAATGCTGTAACTTGGGTCGGGAGAAAAGGAACCCGGAATGAAATTTTTTTATATCTCGTTTTTCCATTGTCCTGGCCCAGTATGGCATGGAATTTGTGGAGAATGAGATTTTTAATTTTTTTGAATTATTTTAATATTTTTTTTGAATTTTTTTTCAGAATGCTCTAGCATGGGTAAGGTAGGAACTGTACTCGGTTCGAAAATTTTTTTATCACTTTTTCAGGCTATTCCGGTCCAGCATTTTCCGAATTGAAGCTAGAATAATTTTTCTTAATTTTTAAAATTTTTTTACTATTTTTTTCAGAACGCTAATATGGGTTGGGAGAAACGGTACTCGGAACGAAGTTTCTTTTTTTAGAATAAAGCGATAATGATGGATTTTGATTTTTTTGAATTTTTTTACAGTTTTTTTTGGTAAAGCACGAAACCCGGAATGAAATTTTTTTTATCTTGTTTTCTTCGTGGCCCGGTTTTGCATGGAATTTGGGAAGGATGAAATTTTTAATTTTTTTGAATTATTTTAATATTTTTTTTGAATTTTTTTTAGAATGCACTGGCACAGGTAAGGAACTGTACTAGGTTCGAAATTTTTTTTTCGCTTTTTCGGCCTATCCTAATCCGTTGTGTCCTTAAATAAAGCGATAACGATGGATTTTATTTTATTTTTTGAATTTTTTTGGGAAAGCTGTAACTTGGGTTGGGAAAAACAGTACCCGGAACGAAATTTCTTTTTATCACGTTTTCTTCTTATCCTGGCCTGGTTTGTCTTCGAATTTGGGCTAAATGATATATTTAATTTTTTTGAATTATTTCAATATTTTTTTTGAAATTTTTTTGAGAATGCTCTAGCACGGGTAAGGAAGAAACTGTACTCAGTATGAAATTTGGGAAGAATGAAATTTTTAATTTTTTTTGGATTATTTTAATATTTTTTTTGAATTTTTTTTTAGAATGCTTTAGCACGGGTAAGGAACTGTACTCGGTTCGAAAAATTTTTTATCGCTTTTAGGCCTATCCTAATCCGTTTTGGCCTTAAATAAAGCGATAATGATGTATTTTACTTTTTTGAATTTTTTTACTTTTTTTTGGAAAAGCTGTAACCTGGGTCCGGAGAAACAGTACCTGGAACGAAATTTTTTTTTATCTTGTTTTCTTCTTGTCTTAACTCGGTTTGGTATTCAATTTGGGAAGAATGATATTTTTAATTTTTTTTATTTATTTATTATTTTTTTTGGATTTTTTTTTAATGCTCTACTACGGGTAAGGTAGAAACTTTACTCAGTATGAAAAGTTTTTTATCACTTTTTATGGTATTCCGGTCTGGTTAGGTTAGAAATGAAGCGGGAATGATTTTTTTAATTTTTTGAAATTTTTAACTATTTTTTTGGGAACGCTGTAACGTGGGTTGGGCGAAACGGTACCTGGAACGAAATTTCTTTATATCTGGTTTTCTTCTTGTTTTGGCTCGGTTTGGCACGGAATTTGGGCAGAATAATAATTTTAATTTTTTTGAATTATTTTAATATTTTTTTTGAATTTTTTTTTGAGAATGCTCTCGAGTGGGTAAGGTAGAAACTGTACTTGGTTCGAAAAATTTTTATAACTTTTTCAGCCTATCCTAGTCCGTTTTGGCCTTAAATAAAGAAATAATGATGGATTCTAATATTTTTTTAATTTTTTTTATTATTTTTTTGGAAACGCTGTAACTTTGGTTGGGAGAAACGATACCCGGAATGGTTTTTCATTTTATCTCGTATCCTTCTTGTCCTTGCCCGGTTGTGCATGGGATTTTGGCAGAATGATATTTTTAATTTTTTTCAATTATTTTAATATTTTTTTGGTATTTTTTTTAGAATTCCCTAGCTTGAGTAAGGTAGAAACTGTACTGGGTACGAAATTTTTTTTATATCAGTTTTAATGGCTATTCCAGTCCGGTTAGGTCAGAAATGAAGTGAGAATGATTTTTTTAATTTTTTTACTTTTTTTTTGGAACGCTATAACATGGGTTGGGAGAAACAGTACTCGGAATAAAAATTCTTTTTATCTTGTTTTCTTCTTGTCCAGGCCCAGTTTGGCATGGAATTTGGGAAGAATGAAATTTTTAATTTTTATAATTATTTTAATATTTTTTTTTTGAAATTTTTTTTATAATGATTAGGCACAGGTAAGGTAGAAACTGTACACGGTTCAAAAAATATTTTATCGCTTTTTCAGACTATCCTAGCCCATTTTGGCCTTAAATAAAGAGATAATGACGTATTTTACTTTTTTGAATTTTTTAACTTTTTTTTGGAAAAGCTGTAACCTGGGTCTGGAGAAACGATTCCCGGAATGAAATTTCTTTTTATCTCGTTTTCTTCTTGTCCTTGCCCGGTTTGGCATGGGATTTTGGCAGAATGATATTTTTAATTTTTTTCAATTATTTTAATTTTTTTTTTTTTTTTTCAGAATGCTCTAGCTTGAGTAAGGTAAGCTGTATTGGGTACGAAATTTTTTTTATCACTTTTTATGGCTATTCCAGTCCGGTTAGGTCAGAAATGAGGTGAGAATGATTTTTTAAATTTTTTTACTATTTTTTTGGGAACGCTACAACATGGGTTAGGAGAAACGGTATCCGGAACGAAATACGCTCTGACGTGGGTTGGTGGAAACGGAACCCACAACGAAATTTCTTTTTATATCGTCTTCCTTCTTGTCCTGGCCCACTCGGTATGGCATGGAATTTGGACAGAATGATATTTTTAATTTTTTTGTATTCTTTTAATATATTTTTTTTTGAATTTTTTTTTTTTTGAGAATGCTCTAGCACGGATAAGGTAGAAACTACTAGGTTCGAAAAAAAAATTTCCCTTTTTTTTGGCCTATTAGGGTCCACTTTGGCCATAAAATAAAGTGAGAATGATGTACTTTAATTTTTTGAATTTTTTTACTATTTTTTTGGGAAAGCGGTAACTTGGGTCTGGAGAAACGGTACCTGGAACGAAATATCTATTTATCTTGTTTTCTTCTTTCCTAGCCCGGTTTGGCACGAAATTTTGGTAGAATGATATTTTTTATTTTTTTGAAATAATTTAAAAAAATTTTTGAATTTTTTTTGAGATTGATCTAGCACGGGTAAGGGAGAATCTTTACTCGGTACAATTTTACGAATTTTATGAATTTTTTTACTGTTTTTTCTTTGGGAAAGTGGTAACTTGGGTCGGGGGAAACAATACACGGAACGAAATTTCTTTTCATTTTGTTTTTTTTTTTTCTTCTCCTAGCTCGGTTTGGCACAGAATTTGGGTAGAATCATATTTTTAATTTTTTTGAAATATTTTTAAAAAAAAATTGAATTTTTTTTTAGAATTCTCTAGAACGGGTAAGGTAGAATCTGTACTCGGTACGAAATTTATCTGATCACTTTCTCAGGCTATTTCAGTCCGGCTTGGTAAAAAATGAAGCGAGAATTTTTTTTTTTTTTTTTTTAATTTTTAGTACTTTTTAACTATTTTTTTGGGGACGCTGTAACTTTGGTCGGGAGAAACGGTACCCGGAACGAAATTTCTTTTTATCTTGTTTTCTTCTTGTCCTGACCCGGTTTAACCTGGAATTTGGGCAAAGTGATATTTTTAAGTTTTTTCAATTATTTTAATATTTTTTTTGAATTTTTTTTTTTTCAGATTGCTCAAGCACGGGTAAGGTAGAAATTGTACTCGGTTCCGAAAAAATTTTCTCATTTTTTCGGCCTATCCTTGTCCATTTTGGCCGTAAATAAAGCGATAATGATGTATTTTAATTTATTAAATTTGTTTACTGTTTTTTTGGGAAAGTGGTAACTTGGGGTGGGAGAAACGGTACCTGGAACGAAATTTCTTCTTATCTCGTTTTCTCCTTCTCCAAGCCCGACTTGCCAGAAAATTTGGGGAGAATGATATTTTTAATTTTATTGAAATATTTAAAAAAATTTTGAAATTTTTTTTAGGATACTCTAGCGCGGATAAGGTAGAAACATTACTCGGTTTGAAAATTTTTTTTATCAGTTTTTCTGGCTAATACGGTCTGGCTTGGTCAGAAATGAAGTGAGAATGATTTTTTGAATTTTTTACTTATTTTTTTTGGAAAGCTGTAACTTGGGTTGGGAGAAACGGTACCTAGAACAAAAATTCTTTTTATCTCTTTTTCTTCTTGTATTGGCCAGGTTTGACAAGGAATTTGGGCAAAATGATATTTTTAACTTTTTTGACTTATTTTAATATTTTTTTTGAATTTTTTTTATCACTTTCTTAGGCTATTTCAGTCCGGCTTGTTCAGAAATGAAGCGTGAATGATTTTTTTTTATTTTTTAAAATTTTTTAGATATTTTTTTTGGAACGCTGTAACTTGGGTCGGGATAAACGGTACCAGGAACGAAATTTCTTTTTATCTTATTTTCTTCTTGTCCTAACTCAGTTTGACCAGGAATTTAGGCAAAATGATATTTTTAATTTTTTTCAATTATTTTAACCTTTATTTTGAATTTTTTTTTTCAGAATGCTTTAGCACGGGTAAGGTAGAAACTGTATTCAGTTCGAAAAAATTTTTCTCGTTTTTTCGGCCTATCCTAGTCCGTTTTGGCCTTATATAAAGCGATAATGATGTATTTTTATTTTTTTCAATTTTTTTACTTTTTTTTGGGAATGTGGTAAAACTTGGGTCGGGAGAAACGGTTCCTGGAATGAAAATTCTTTTTATCTCGTTTTCTTCTTGTCCTAGCCCGGTTTGGCACGAAATTTGGGCTGAACGATATTTTTAATTTTTTTGAAATATTTTTAAAAAAATTTTGATTTTTTTTAGAATGTTCTAGCTCGGGTAAGGTAAAAACATTACTCTGTTAGAAAAAAATTTCATCACTTTTTCAGCCTATCCTAGTCCATTTTAGACTTAAATAAAGTGAGAATGATGTATTTTAATTTTTTGTTTTTGTTTCTATTTTTTTGGGAATGCTGTGACATGGGTTGGTCGAAACGGTACCCACAACGAAATTTCTTTTTATCTCGTCTTCTTCTTGTCCTGGCCCGCCCGGTATGGCATGGAATTTGGACAGAATCATATTTTTAATTTTTTTTGAATTTTTTTAATTTTTTTTAATTTTCTTTTTGAGAATGGTCTAGCATGGGTAAGTTAGAAATTTTTTTTATCACTTTTTCAAGCTATTATAGTCCGGCTTGGTCAGAAATGGAGCAAGAATGATTTTTTGAATTTTTTAACTATTTTTTGTGGAACGCTGTTTTTTTCAGAATGCTCTAGCACGGGTATGATAGAAACTGTACTCGGTTTGAAATTTTTTTTTTTTTTTTTTTTTTTTTTTTTTTTTTTTTTTTTGTGCCTATCCTTGTCCATTTTGCCTTAAATAAAGGGATAATGATGTACTTTAATTATGTTGAATTTTTTTACTGTTTTTTTGGGGAAGCGGTAACTTGGGTTGGGAGAAACGGTACCCGTCACGAATTTCTTTTTATCTCATTTTCTTTTTGTCCTAGCCCGGTTTGGCACCGTATTTGGGCAGAATGATATTTTTAATTTTTTTGAAATATTTTTAAAAAATTTTGAATTTTTTTTCAGAATACTCTAGCACAAATAAGGTAGAAAAGTTACACAGTTAGAAAAAAATTTCATTGCTTGTTTGGCCTATCCTAGTCCATTTTGGCCTTTAATAAAGTGAGAATGATGTATTTTAATTTTTTGAATTTGTTTCTATTTTTTTGGGAACGCTATGACGTGGGTTGGTGGAAATGGTACCCACAATGAAATTTCTTTTTATCTCGTCTTCTTCTTGTCCTTGCTCGCCCGGTATGGCGTGGAATTTAGACAAAATGTTATTTTTAATTTTTTTGAATTATTTTAATTTTTTTTTGAGAATGCTCTAGCACGAGTAAGGTAGAAACTGTACTCAGTTCGAAAAAAAATTTCTACTTTTTTTGGCCTATCATAGTCCACTTTGGCCTTAAAATAATGCGATAATGATGTACTTTAATTTTTTGAATTTTTTTACTCTTTTTTTGGGAAAGTGGTAACTTGGCTTTTGAGAAGGGTTCCCAGAAAGAAATTTCTTTTTATCTTATTTTCTTCTTGTCCTAGCCCCGTTTGGCACGAAATTTGGGCGGAATGATTTTTTTAATTTTTTTGAAATATTTTAAAAAAAATTTTGAATTTTTTTTTAGAATGCCCTAGCACGGGTAAGGTAGAATCTGTACTCGGCACGAAATTTTTTTTTTTTTTTTTTTTTTATACCTTTTTCAGGCTATTACGGTCTGGCGTGGTCAGAAATGAAGTGGGAATGATTTTTTTAATTTTTTTAATTTTTTATCTATTTTTTTTGGAACGCTGTAACTTGGGTCGGGAGAAACGGTACCAGGAATTTGGGCAAAATGATAATTTTAATTTTTTTGAATTATTTTAATATTTTTTTTGAATTTTTTTTTTTTAAGAATGCTCTAGCACGGGTAAGGTAGAAATTGTACTCGGTTCGAAAAAAATTTTCTTGCTTTTTCGGCCTATACTAGTCCGTTTTGGCCTAAAATAAAGCAATAATGATGCACTTTATTTTTTTGATTTTTTTTACTGTTTTTTTGGGAAAGCGGTAACTTGGGTCAGGAAAAACGGTACTTGGAACGAAATTTCTTTTTATCTCATTTTTTTCATGTCCTAGCCCGGTTTGGTACGGAAATTTGGTAGAATGATATTTTAAATTTTTTTGAAATATTTTAAAAAAATTTTGAATTTTTTTTGAGAATGCTCTAGCACAGGTAAGCTAGAATCTGTACTCGATACGGATATTTTTTTTATTACCTTTTCAGGCTATTATGGTCTGTCTTGGTTAGAAATGAAGCGAGAATGTTTTTTTTTTTTTTAATTTTTTGAATTTTTTAACTATTTTTTTTGGAACGCTGTAACTTGGGTCGTGAGAAACGGTACTCGGAACGAAATTTATTTTTATCTCGTTTTCTTCTTGTACTGGCCCAGTTTGAATAGGAATTTGGGAAAATTGATAATTTTAATTTTTTTGAATTTTTTTAAATATTTTTTTATGTTTTTTCCCGAGTGCTCTAGCATGGGTAAGGTACAAACAGTACTCGGTTTGAAAAAAATTTTCTTCTTTTTTCGGCTAGTCCATTTTGCCATAAATAAAGCGATAATGATGTACGTTAATTTTTTGAATTTTTTTACAGTTTTTTTGGGAAAGCGGTAACTTGGGTCGGGAGAAACGGTACCCGGAACGAAGTTTCTTTTTATCTCTTTTTCTTCTTGTCCTAGCCCGGTTCGGCACGGAATTTGTTTAGAACGATTTTTTTAATTTTTTTGAAATATTTTATAAAAAATTTTGAATTTGTTTTTAAAATGCTCTAACACGGGTAAGGTAGAATCTGCACTCGCTACGAAAATTTTTTTTATTACTTTTTCAGGCTATTACGGTCTGGCTTGGTCAGAAATGAAGTGGGAATGATTTTTTTTAATTTTTTTTAATTTTTTAACAATTTTTTTTGGAACGGTGTAAATTCAGTCAGGAGAAACGGTACCCGGAATGAAAAATTTTTTTATCTCGTTTTCTTCTTGTCCTGGCCCGGTTTGACCAGGAATTTGGGTAAAATGATATTTTTAATTTTTTTGAATTATTTTCATTTTTTTTTTTTTGGATTTTTTTTTTCATAGTGCTCTAGCCCGTGAAAGGTTGAAACTGTTCTCGGGTCGAAAAAAATTTTCTCGATTTTTCGGCCTATCCTGGTCCGTTTTGGCCTTAAAATAAAGCGATAATGATGTACTTTTTGAAATTTTTTTCTGTTTTTTTGGGAAAGTGGTAACTTGGGTTGGGAGAAAAGGTATCCGAACGAAATTTCTTTTTATCTCGTTTTCTTCTTGTACTGGCCCGGTTTGAAAAGGAATTTGGGTAAAATAATATTTTTAATTTTTTTGAATTTTTTTCATATTTTTTTTCCAATCCTTGTCCATTTTAGCCTTAAATAAAGCGATAATCGTGGACTTTAATTTTTTGAACTTTTTTACTGTTTTTTGGGGAAAGCGGTAACTTGGGTCGGGAGAAATAGTACCCGATACGAAATTTCTTTTATCTCGTTTTGTTCTTGTCCTAGCCCGGTTTGGCACAGAATTTGGGCAGAATGATATTTTTAATTTTTTTGAAATATTTTTAAAAAAATTTTGAATTTTTTTTTGAGAATGGTCTAGCACGAGTAAGGTAGAATCTGTACTCGGTAGGAAAATTTTTTTTTATCACTTTTTCCGGCTATTACGGTCAGGCTTTGTCATAAATGAAGTGGGACTGATTTCTTTAATTTTTACAATTTTTTAGGGTAAGGTAGAGACATTACTTGGTTAGAAAAAAATTTATCGCTTTCTCGGCCTATCCTATTCCGTTTTGGCCTTAAATAAATAGATAATGATGATTTTACTTTTTGAATTTTTTTACTTTTTTTTGGAAAAGCTGTAACCTAGGTCTGGAGAAACGGTACCCGGAACGAAATTTCTTTTTATCTCGTTTTCTACTTGTCCTGGCCTGGTTTGGTATGCAATTTGGGAACAATGATATTTTTAATTTTTTTTTAATTATTTATTATTTTTTTTGGATTTTTTTTTTAGAATGCTCTACCACGGTAGAAACTTTACTCGATACAAAAAGTTTTTTATCACTTTTTATGGCTATTCCGGTCTGGTTAGGTCAGAAATGAAGCGAGAATGATTTTTTTAATTTTTTGAATTTTTTAACTATTTTTTTGGAACGCTGTAATGTGGGTTGGGCGAAACGGTACCTGGAACAAAATTTCTTTTTATCTCGTTTTCTTCTTTTTCTGGCTCGGTTTGGCACGGAATTTCGGCAGAATAATATTTTAATTTTTTTGAATTATATTAATATTATTTTTGAATTTTTTAAATATTTTTTTTGAATTTTTTTTGAGAATGCTCTCGTGAAAGGATAATGAAGTAAAGGGGATTGAGGATGGAAGTGATTGTGGGTAGCTGAGTTCGAGGATAGCTCTGCCTCCAGAATAGAAGAATGGGAATGAGAGAATAGAGATAGGAATAGAGATAGGAATTATGTTGAATCAATGACAATTTGCTTGAGTTCTTATTAATGACCATCCTCTCCTTTATAGACGAGTACAGCCCTGCTATGACTGCATACCAACTGACCTTCTCATCCTAACTAACAACAGTAACAAATCTCAACCTAACCAATCACAGTTACAATATTAACCACAGTCAACCCCTAGTTAACAAGAACCAACTAATACAACCATCAGCTTGTAAAAACCAATAGAACAGTTACACAGTAGCATTATAAAGTGATCCTAACAAAACGCTCCCCTAGAGCACCTTGCCCACAAGGTGAGGAAATTTGGCTTGCAAATCATAGAGGATTTCCCAGGTAGCATCTTCGTTGCACTCACCTTGCCACTAGACAAGAACCTGGGTCGCAGTCTGGCTTCTTAACTGAATAGATTTCCTGTCCAAGATCAGCACAGGTTCTGGGGTAGGCACTAAATCTACATTTACAGCAGGCAGTGTAGGGCTAGGCACCACCTTGTCTCCCACTTTAGCTTTTAGGCAAGAGACATGGAACACGGGATGAATGAGAGACCCTGAGGGTAAGTCCAATTTATAAGACACCTCCCCAATCCTTTGAATGACCTGAAATGGCCCATAGTACCTTGGAGCCAACTTCCCCAATTTCTTATGATGCACTGAGAATATGGCTGCAACCTTAGATACACCCACTCCCCTACTGTAAGGGACCTTTCCACCCTTTTTTTGTCAGCAAACCACCTCATCCTCTCTTGAGCAGCACACAAATTCTACTTAAGCAAGGATAGAAGCTGCAGTCTTGCCTTAAGCAACAAGTCCACTGCCCTAACCCTTGTAGTACCAGCTACATAATCTAATACCCTAGGAGGAGGGTAACCATATAGAGCCTCAAAGGGTGTCATCTTAGCAGCGACATAGAAATTGGTATTAAACCAAAACTTTGCCAAGGGTAACCACTCAACCCAAGTAGTCGGTTTGTCAGCTGCAAAAGCTCTTAGGTAATGTTCCAAACTCTTGTTTACCACCTCAGTTTGGCCATCAGTCTGAGGGTGGTAATAAGAAGACAGATTTAAAGCCACTCCTTGCAACCTCATCAATTCCTTCCAAAAATGAGAAGTGAATATAGGATCTCTATCACTCACAATGGTAGAGGGCATACCATGCAATTTAAACACAGATTGTAGGTAGACATTAGCTACCTTGGCAGCAGTGTAAGGATGGGAAAGAACCATAAAATGAGTGTACTTGGTAAGCCTATCCACTACCACCAATACCACAGACTGCATATGAGACTTAGGCAGCCCCTCTACAAAATCCATGCTTACATTTAACCATGGTTTTTCTGGAATAGGCAAGGGTTGCAGTAGCCCAGCTGGAAAACAAGTCTCATGTTTGAGTTTTTGGCAAACATTACATTCCTTCACATATTGTTTCAAGTCATTCCTAACGCCAGACTAGTAAAAATCTCTCTGAAGCCTTTGCAATGTTTTAAGATAGCCTGAATGGCCTCCCAAAGGGCTGTCATGCGCTGAACTCACCCAAATATAGCTTGCCTTTATAAAATAGTAACCCATTGCAAAGAGTAAACCCAGGATGAGCATCAGAACCTGATTGAATGGCTTGCATAATAGACTGTATCTTAGGGTCCGAAATATAGCTTTTCTTGAGATCAGACAACCAAGATGGAGTAGGAAATGAGATAATGCACAAAGTGCCTTCTGAAGCAGGAGACACATCTGGAATAGCTAACAAACTTGGAGTAGGAACATGCAAATCAGATTGGACAGAAGCAATGATGCGAACCTCAATCGACACGCTTTGAGACCCAACAAAAATATTGGAATATTTGCCCAAGAAAGCTAAAAATTCAATTTTTTTGATAGAAACCTTGACCCAACGTTTATAATCGAAACGCGAACCAAAGGTTTAAGTAATAGACCTTGACCCAATGATTATAATGAATCACGAACCAAAGGTATAAAGTTTGAACGCCACAAGGAAGAATCCCTGATAAGTTCACAGTTCTTAAAGAACCAAAAGAAAAGCAAAACCTCACATTTTCTGATTTTTATTCACTAATCTCTCTATTACAATGAGTGCATGCTATTTATATGACATGACTGGAAATAGAAAATATAAAAAACGTACTAAATAATAAAACCCTAAATAAAAGTTGATTTAGTTTGAAATTAGCAGATCCAAAATAGGAAAAATAGCTAAAAACGTTCTAAATAATAAAAGCCTAAAATTAAGGTAGATCTGGTCCAAAACTAGATGCTCCAGACTAGGAAAAATATCTATTAACTGATATGGAGCTGGAAAATCAATCAACCATTAATCCACACCATAAATCATGCCCAATTAAGCCAAATCAGCCCTCAATATCTTGGATTAAATTTATTTCGCCTTCATCTTCCTTTGGGCCAAGCTTGGAATGTCCTCCGTTAGAATCAGTTCAAATCTCTTGAACAAGCCCATTAAGTGCTTCTTTGATCTTCTTGGATCTTGCTTTAGTAATAGGCCCAACTGGAACATGCAATGGATCCTTGAATGCTTGTTGATTCTCTCCTTTTCGGTGGTTCGGTTTTGGACTTGAAAATAGCCCCTTCGTCTTTCCTCCCATTTGACCTCCATGAAGTAGAGGAGCTCGGATTTTGAAATGACCGAGTTCCTTTCCTTATAAGTTGTCGTTCCACCTTTATTGTCATGTGCACCATGTCCTCCAACTCCACTTAGTGTTGCAACTCCACCACGTTTGCAATGTCCCGATTCAGTCCATTCAGAAATCTTGCCATAGTAGCTGGCAATCTCCATCTCCTTGTGATAGTCATCCACGCTCTTATAGCCTTGAGTAAGACTCTATAATTTCAGATACAAGTCCTTATAGTAGTGACTAGGGACAAACCGCCTCCTCATGGTGGCCTTCATTTCCTCCAATATCTCAATAGGCCTCTCATAGTTTCTCCTTTTGTTCATCACAAATTGATCCCACCATATAATAGCATAATCAGTAAACTCAATCACAGCTAGTTTTACCTTTTTCTCCTCGGAGTAGTTGTGGCACTTAAAGATGAACTCCACCTTCTTCTCCCACTCCAAGTACACTTCTGAATCATTTTTCCCTTGGAACGATGATATCTTCATTTTGATGTTTCCTAGGCTTTTTATCAGTCCCATCTTGCCATCTTGGATCTCTTCGGAAACCTCTACCACGTCTTTCTCCCCTTGGCGCAAACCTGCCCTCATTGTTCAATGAAGCTTGATCCTCTTCATCTTCAAACCCATCGTCATGGCAGTCATCAGAATCATCTACACACGCACACGTCTTTCTTGCCTTCTAGCATTAGGGGCTCTTTGGGGATGCTCCTCACGCAAAGAAGCAATAACAGCGTCTTGCCTGTCCATCCGATCTCGAATATCATTAAACACCACGTTCATACGTTCAAATTGTTGTTGCATAGCCTGTAACATGATGGATGACTCCTCCCCTCCTCTGTTTGATGCTTCGCCCCTGGAAGACATAATTTTGAAACTACAACAAAAATGTTAGAAATAATTCCTCACAACACTCCCTCACGTGTTTACACTCAAATTATGTCACTCACACTCATGTTTCACTCTTAAATTGGCTTTTTTCCGATATTAGTCTCACATTCTCTTGCCTTTTTCCACTCGTAACTTCTCGTTTTCAGTTCTGCTTAAACTAATAAACTTGATCAAGAAATTCAACTTGTAGTATTTAAACTAATACCAATGGCAAGAAAATATGACAGAAACACTAAATCAAAGGAATAGGACAAAAGAAACTAATATTTTGATATGAGGGAATTGAAACTACAAACAAATTTTTTTTTTTCAATATAGTCTCTTCTTTTTTTTTTTTTTTTGGAAGCTTGGTGCACAATTTTAACCTAGTGCACGTCACAAAATAAGAACGAGAAACAAAGAATACAAAAGGAACAAGACAGGATGATAACAGGAAACAAAAGATAAAGGGAAAGAAAACTAATTTTAGAACCTGTGCTCTGATACCAAATGGTGCGAACCTCAATCGACACGCTTTGAGACCCAACAAAAATATTGGAATACTTGCCCAAGAAAGCTAAAAATTCTGTTTTTTTTATAGAAACCTTGACCCAACGTTTATAATCGAAACGCGAACCAAAGGTTTAAGTAATAGACCTTGACCCAATGATTATAATGAATCAAGAACCAAAGATATAAAGTTTGAACGCCACAAGGAAGAATTCCTGACAAGTTCACAGTTCTTGAAGAACTAAAAGAAGAGCAAAACCTCACCTTTTCTGATTTTTATTCTCTACTCTCTCTATTACAATGAGTGCATGCTATTTATATGACATGACTGGAAATAGAAAATATAAAAAACGTACTAAATAATAAAACTCTAAATAAAAGTTGATTTGGTCTGAAACTAGCAGATCCAAAATAGGAAAAATAGCTAAAAACGTTCTAAATAATAAAAGTCTAAAATTAAGGTAGATCTGGTCCAAAACTAGATGCTCCAGACTAGGAAAAATATCTATTAACTGATATGGAGCTGGAAAATCAATCAACCATTAATGCACACCATAAATCATGCCCAATTAAGCTAAATCAGCCCTCAATAGCTTGGATTAAATTTATTACACCTTCATCTTCCTTTGGACCAAGCTTGGAATGTCCTCCATTAGAATCAGCCCAAATCTCTTGAACAAGCCCATTAAGTGCTTCTTTGATCTTCTTGGATCTTGCTTTAGTAATAGGCCCAACTAGAACATGTAATGGATCCTTGAATGCTTGTTGATTCTCATCAAGCAGAAATTGAAATTTCATCACCTGACCTTCTTGAGAGTGCATCAGCCACCACATTCTCTTTACCTTGTTTGTACTCCACAATGAAAGCATAACCAAGGAGCTTGGTAATCCATCTCTGCTGTGCCGGTGTGCCCACCCTCTGCTCTAAGAGGTATTTAAGACTTTGATGATCTGTTTTAATAACAAATGGTCTTTCCAACAAGTAGGGTCTCCATTTCTTGACTGCCACCACTAAGGCTAGGAGTTCCTTCTCATAGGTAGAAAGTGAGAGCTTATTACCCTTCAATGCTTGACTATGGAAGGCAATAGGCCTGTGATCTTGCATTAAGACAGCCCCGAGACCCACACCAGAAGCATCACATTCCACAGTAAAAGGCTTGGTAAAATTAGGCAAAGCCAACACTGGAGGATTTGTGACAACCCCTTTAAGTTTCTGAAATGCATTAGCAGCTTCTAGAGTCCAAATAAAAGAGTCCTTCTTCAGTAGAGCAGTCAAAGGTGCAGCAATTTGTCCATAGCCCTTCACAAACTTCCTATAATAACCAGTGAGACCCAAGAAACCCTTCAAGGCTTTAACATCTCTGGGTACAGGCCATTGCTGCATAGCAGCAGTCTTGTTTGGGTCAGTTCTCACTCCCTCACCAGAAATGAGGTGACCTAAGTACTCTACCTCCCCACAAGCAAACATACACTTTGATTTCTAGCAAATAGCTGGTGCTTGACCAAGGTCTCCAAAACCAATCTAAGATGACCAAGATGATTAGACAAGTCTTTACTATACACCAATATATCATAAAAAAAAAAACAAGAACAAACTTCCTTAAAAAGGGCCTAAAAATGTCATTCATCAATAATTGAAAGGTGGAAGGGGCATTAGTTAAGCCAAAGGGCATAACCAAGAATTCATAGTGACCCTCGTGTGTTCTAAAAGCAGTTTTAGGGACGTCCTCTTCTTTCATTCTGATTTGGTGGTATCCAGACCTTAAGTCCAACTTAGAAAAGACACAAGCCCCTCCCAACTCATCCAACAACTCATCAATGACCGGAATAGGATACTTGTCCTTAATAGTGTCTTGATTCAAGACCCTATAGTCTATGCACATCCTCCAAGATCCATCAGCCTTTCTTACCAAAAGAACAGGTGAAGCAAATGGACTGCAACAATGCGTAATTGAACCAGCAGACAACAACTCTTGAGCTATTTTTTCAATTTGAACCTTGGAAGATTTCTTACAACTCCAATTGTACTCCTCCTGAATCTTGGATAATCCAAAGGCCTCATTCAATGATTGAGGATTGAGCATACGAACAAGGAGCCTTATCTCATCCTTCAAGCCACTAAGAAAACAACTCAACTTGTGTGCAGGGGATAACCCTTTGATCCTATTTGACAATACTTCAAATTGAGCTTTATACATTGCCACAGTAGCTGTTTGCCTTAACCTAGTTAACATTTCCATTGGATCATCATATGCAGTCGTACCAAATCTCACTTGCATAGCTTGAATCAAGGACTCCCAGTCATAGAACACACCCGTTTCTTCACTTTCTTGGAACCAAATCAGTGCTTCTCCCTCCATGCGAAATGAAGCTAACATCAATTTCTCTCCAATGCGGGTATTATAGTACCTGAAATACTGATTAGCCATATACACCCAACTTGCTGGTTCTTCACCAGAAAATTTGGGAAATTCCAACCTCATGGGCCGAGACACATGCAGCAATGAAGAATTAGGGCTTTGATTTTTCCCCAATTCTTTAAGATTGAAAAGACCCACCTTGATCTAAAGAACTCAATTTCTGCAAGATTGTAGTCAGCTGTTGACTCATTTCATTCATCGTGCGTGTATGAATTTCTTGTATGGTTCTCATCTCTTGGAACTCCTTTGTGTGATGATCAGTTGTACTTCTAAGTGAAGCAATAGCCTCGTCAGTTGCAGCAGAAGCACAGGTCTCTGCCATGGATGCCATGGAAAGCTTGCTTTGATACCAATTGAAAGGATAATGAAGTAAAGGGGATTGAGGATGGAAGTGATTGTGGGTAGCTGAGTTCGAGGACAGCTCTGCCTCCAGAATAGAAGAATGGGAATGAGAGAATAGAGATAGGAATTAGGTTGAATCAATGACAATTTGCTTGAGTTCTTATTAATGACCATCCTCTCCTTTATACACGAGTACAGCCCTGCTATGACTGCATAATTGCCATGTTCAGTTCCCTAACCAACTGGCCTTCTCATCCTAACTAACAACAGTAACAAAACTCAACCTAATTAATTACAGTTACAATATTAACCACAGTTAACCCCTAGTTAACAAGTACAACCAACCAATACAACAATCAGCTTGTACAAACCAATAGAATAGTTACACAGTAGTATTATAAAGTGATCCTAATATCTCGCGTGGGTAATGTAGAAACTGTACTCCGTTCGAAAAATTTTTATCACTTTTTCAGCCTATCCTAGTCCGTTTTAGCCTTAAATAAAGCTATAATGATGGATTTTAATTTTTTTTGAATTTTTTTACTATTTTTTTCGAAACGCTGTAACTTAGGTTGGGAGAAACGATACCCGGAATGAAATTTCATTTTATCTCGTTACCTTCATGTCCTTGCCCGGTTTGGCATGCGATTTTGGCAGAATGATATTTTTAATTTTTTTCCAATTATTTTAATATTTTTTTGTATTTTTTTTTAGAATGCTCTAGCTTGAGTAAGGTAGAAACTGTACTGGGTACGAAATTTTTTTTTTTTATCACTTTTTATGGCTATTCCAGTCCGGTTAGGTCAGAAATGAAGTAAGAATGATTTTTTTAAATATTTTTTAAAATTTTTTTACTATTTTTTTGGGAACGCTATAACATGGGTTGGGAGAAACGGTACCCGGAACGAAATTTCTTTTTATCTTATTTTCATCTTGTCCTGGCCCAGACTGGCATGGAATTTGGGCAGAATGGTATTTTTAATTTTTTGAATTATTTTAATATTTTTTATGAATTTTTTTGAGAATGCTCTCGCATGGGTAAGGTAGAAACTGTACCCGGTTCGAAAAAACTTTTATCACTTTTTCAGTCTATCCTATTCCGTTTTGGCATTAAATAAAGTGAGAATGATGTATTTTAATTTTTTGAATTTTTTTACTATTTTTTTGGGAACGCAGTAACTTTGGTCGGGAGAAACGGTACTCGGAACAAAATTTCTTTTTATCTGGTTTTCTTCTTGTCCTGACCTGATTTCGCATGGAATTTGGGCAGAATGATATTTTTAATTTTTTTGAATTATTTTAATATTTTTTTTGGATTTTTTTTTAGAATGCTCTAGCACGGATAAGGTAGAAACTGTACTAGGTTCGGAAAAAAATTTATCGCTTTTTCGGCCTATCCTCATCCATTTTGGATTTAAATAAAGCGATAATGATGAATTTTAATTTTTTTGAATTTTTTTACTGTTTTTTTGGGAAGGCTATATAACTTGGGTTGGGAGAAACGGTACCCAGAATGAAATTTCTTTTTATTTTGTTTTCTTCTTGTCCATGCCCGGTTTGGAATGGAATTTGGGAAGAATGAAATTTTTAATTTTTTATAATTATTTTAATATTTTTTTGAATTTTTTTTTAGAATGATCTAGCACGGGTAAGGTAGAAAATGTACTCGGTTCGAAAAAAATTTTATCGCTTTTTCGGCCGATCCTAATCCGTTTTGGCCATAAATAAAGAGATAATGATGTATTTTACATTTTTGAATTTTTTTACTTTTTTTTGGAAAAGCTGTAACCTGGGTCTTTTCGAAACGGTACCCGGAACGAAATTTCTTTTTATCTCATTTTCTTCTTGTCCTTGCCTGGTTTGGCATGGGATTTTGGCAGAATGATATTTTTAATTTTTTTCAATTATTTTTATATTTTTTTGTATTTTTTTTAGAATGCTCTAGCTTGAGTAAGGTAGAAACTGTACTGGGCACGAAATTTTTTTTTATCACCTTTTATGGCAATTCCTGTCCGGTTAGGTCAGAAATGAAGTGAGAATGATTTTTTTAATCTTTTCACTATTTTTTTGGGAACACTATAACATGGGTTGGGAGAAACGGTACCCGAAACGAAATTTCTTTTTGTCTTGTTTTCATCTTGTCCTGGCCCGGATTGGCATGGAATTTGGGCAGAATGGTATTTTTAATTTTTTGAATTATTTTAATATTTTTTATGAATTTTTTTGATAATGCTCTCGCATGGGTAAGGTTGAAACTGTACCCGGTTCGAAAAAACTTTGATCACTTTTTCAGCCTATCCTAGTCCGTTTTGGCCTGAAATAAAGTGAGAATGATGTATTTTAATTTTTTGAATTTTTTTACTACTTTTTTGGGAACGCAGTAACTTTGGTTGGGAGAAACGGTACCCGGAACGAAATTTATTTTTATCTGGTTTTCTTCTTGTCCTGACCCGGTTTCACATGGAATTTGGGCAGAATGATATTTTTAATTTTTTTGAATTATTTTAATATTTTTTTTGGATTTTTTTTTCAGAATGCTCTAGCATGGATAAGGTAGAAACTGTACTAGGTTCAAAAAAAATTTTATCGCTTTTTCGGCCTATCCTCATCTGTTTTGGAATTAAATAAAGCGATAATGATGGATTTTTATTTTTTTGAATTTTTTTACTGTTTTTTTGGGAAAGCAACTTGGGTTGGGAGAAACGGTACCTGGAATGAAATTTCTTTTTATCTTGTTTTCTTCTTGTCCAGGCCCGGTTTGGTTTGGAATTTGGGAAGAATGAAATTTTTAATTTTTTATAATTATTTAAAATTTTTTTTTGAATTTTTTTTTAGAATGATCAAGCACGAGTAAGGTAGAAACTGTACTCGGTTCGAAAAAAAATTTATCGCTTTTTCGGCCTAATCTAGTCCGTTTTGGCCTTAAATAAAGAGATAATGATGTATTTTACATTTTTGAATTTTTTTACTTTTTTTTTTTGGAAAAGCTATAACCTGGGTCTGGAGAAACGGTACCCGGAAGGAAATTTCTTTTTATCTCATTTTCTTCTTGTCATGGTCCTGTCTGGCATGGAATTGGGCAGAACGATATTTTTAATTTTTTGAGTTATTTTTATATTATTTTTTAATTTTTTTTTAGAATGCAGAGCACAAGTAAGGTATAAGCTGTACTAGGTTTGAAAAAAATTTTACTGCTTTTTCGGCCTATCCTAATCCGTTTTGGCCTTAAATAAAGTGATAATGATGGATTTTAATTTTTTTGAATTTTTTTACTGTTTTTTTGGGAAAGCTGTAACTTGGGTCGGGAGAAACGGTAGCTGGAATGAAATTTATTTTTATCATGTTTTCTTCTTATCCTAGCCAGGTTTGGCTTTGAATTTGGGCAGAATGATATTTTTAATTTTTTGAATTATTTAAATATTTTTTTTGAATTTTTTTTTAGAATGCTCTAACATGGGTAAGGGAGAAACTGTAATCAATATGAAAATTTATTTATCACTTTTTAAGGCTATTCCAGTCCAGTTTTGTTATAAATGAAGCAAGAATGATTTTTTCAATTTTTTGAATTTTTTAACTATTTTTTTCGAAATACTGTAACGTGGGTTGGAGGAAACAGGGCGGAACAAAATTTATTTTTATCTCGTTTTCTTATTGTCCTGGCCCGGTTTGGCATTGACTTTGGGCAGAATGATATTTTTAATTTTTTTTAATTATTTTAATATTTTTTTTTGAATTTTTTTGAGATTGCTCTAGCAAAGGTAAGGTAGAAACATTACTCGGTTAGAAAAAAATTTTATCACTTTTTCGGCCTATCCTAGTCAGTTTTGGCCTTAAATAAAGGGATAATGATGTATTTGAATTTTTTTACTTTTTTTTGGGAAAGCTGTAACCTGGGTCTGGAGAAACAGTACCCGGAACAAAATTTCTTTTTATCTTGTTTTCTTCCTGTCCTGGTCCGTTTTGGTGTGAAATTGTTTTCTTCTTGTCCTGACCCGGTTTTATGGAATTGGGGCAGAATGATATTTTTAATTTTTTTGAATTATTTTAATTTTTTTTTTCGATTTTTTTTTAGAATGCTCTGGCACGAAATTTTTTTTATCACTTTTTATGGCTATTCCCGTCCGCTTAGGTCAGAAATGAAGCGAGAATGATTTTTTGAAATTTTTGAATATTTTAACTATTTTTTTTGGAACGCTATAATGTGAATTGGGAGAAACAGTACCTCGAAAGAAATTTCTTTTTATCTTGTTTTCTTCTTGTCCGAGCCCGGTTTGGCACGGAATTTGGGCAGAATGATATTTTTAATTTTTTTAATTATTTTAATACTTTTTTTGAATTTTTTTTTAGAATGCCTGTACTCAGTACGGAAATTTTTTTTATCACTTTTTCTGGTTATTTCAGTCCGGTTTGGTCAGAAATCAAGTGAGAACGATTTTTTTAATTATTTGAATTTTTTACTATTTTTTTGGGAAACCTATAACAAGGGTTGGAAGAAACGGTACCCGGAATGAAATTTCTTTTTATCTCATTTTCTTCTTGTCCTGGCCCAGTTTGGCACCGAATTTGGGCAGAATGATATTTTGAATTTTTTGAATTATTTTAATATTTTTTTTGAGAATGCTCTAGTACGGGTAAGGTAGAAACTGTGCTCGGTTTGAAAATTTTTTTATCACTTTTTCTGCCTAGCCTAGTCCGTTTTGGCCTTAAATAAAGCTAGAATGATGTATTTTAATGTTTTGAATTTTTTTACTATTTTTTTGGGAACGCAGCAACTTGGGTCTAGAGAAACGGTACCCAGAACGAAATTTCTTTTTATCTTGTTTTCTTCTTGTCCTGACCCAGTTTGACATGGAATTGGGGCAGAATGCTCTAGCACGGGGTTAGGTAGAATCTGTACTCGGGACAAAATTTTTTTTTATCTCTTTTTCAGGTTATTCTGGTCTGGTTTGGTCAGAAATGTGGGGAGAATGATTTTTTTTAATTTTTTTACTATTTTTTTGGGCACGCTGTAACATGGGTTAGGAGAAACGGTACCCGGAACGAAATTTCTTTTTATCGCATTTTCTTCTTGTCCTAGCCCGGTCTGCCAGGGAATTTAGGCAGAGCGATACTTTTAATTTTTTGAATTATTTTAATATTTTTTTTGAATTTTTTTGAGAATGCTCTATCATTGGTAAGGTAGAAAATGTACTCGGTTCGAAAAAATATTTATTATTTTTTCAGCCTATCCTAGTCCGTTTTGGCCTTAAATAAAGCTAGAATGATATAATTTAATTTTTTGAATTTTTTACTATTCTTTTGGGAAAACTGTAACTTGGGTCGGGCGAAATGGTGCCCGAAACGAAATTTATTTTTATCTCATTTTCTTTTTGTTCATGCCCGGTTTGGCTTGGAATTTGGGCAAAATGATATTTTTAATTTTTTTGAATTTTTTTAATATATTTTTTGGATTTTTTCTTTAGAATGCTCTATTACGGGTAAGGTAGTAACTATACTCGGTACGAAAATTTTTTTATCACTTTTTATGGCTATTCCGGTCTGATTTGGTCAGAAATGAAGCGATAATAATTTTTTTAATTTTTTAACTATTTTTTTGGGAACGCTGTAACGTGGGTTGGGAGAAACTCTACCTAGAACGAAATTTCTTTTTATCTCGTTTTCTTCTTGTCCTTGCCCAGTTTGATATGGAATTTGGGCAGAATGATATTTTCAATTTTTTTGAATTTTTTAAATATTTTTTTTGAATTTTTTTTGAGAATCCTTTAGTAAGGGTAAGGTAGGAACAGTACTCGTGATGGAGACCAAGGCACCGCTTCGAAGGATCTCGTTCAAGTACCAATTGGGCCGGTTACGCGAGCAGAAGCAAAGAAGTTCAAGGATGTACTCAACGGACTCATCCAAGAGTTATGGGCTCAAGCAAATTCGTGGAGGCC
Organism: Quercus glauca; assembly: GCA_023736055.1. Lineage (NCBI taxonomy): Eukaryota > Viridiplantae > Streptophyta > Magnoliopsida > Fagales > Fagaceae > Quercus > Quercus glauca. Next base: position 28,795,641 of record CM043317.1, read on the forward strand.
CATTGAGCATGATTCACATGGGCAGCAAAGAATCGTCACCTTGATTCAAGTTCTAGAAGGATCCGGTCAAGGCTAAGAATTGGCAAGAAATATTTTGGGCCTATTCTAGAAGGATTATGATGCACGACACAATTTACTATTTAATTATTGCAATTTATTATTTTTGGTATTTTTATGTAAAAAAATGTTATTTTAGGTTTAGGTGATTTATTTCCTTGTTTTTAGGTGCATTTAATGCTTTTTAGGTCAAATTTGATTCCTGATATGGTTAGGTATCGATTAGGAGTTTTTTTAGAATATATTTTCTTGTTTGTCAAGTTTTATGGAGTCCTTAAATAGGCTCCTAACTCTGTAAACGTTTTTAAAAAGACATTTTGAATATTCATAAAAACTTGTGAGGTTTATTCTCTTTGGTTCTTTGAAGAACTATTCGAACTTAACGGGATTTTCCGTGGTGCTCATCTTGACTTATCAAACGGAGTTTCCACCACCGTTTGTGGCATCTTTTTTATACCGAGGTTCTTGTTTGTCATAAACAACGGGTCGAGGTCTTCCATTCAAATCTGTCCATAGAACGATATTGGGTTCCCTTTCGTTGTTGGGTCTCGTTATTCTTGACGGGGTTCACATCATTTCTGAATGATGGAGACCAAGGCACCGCTTCGAAGGATCTCGTTCAAGTACCAATTGGGCTGGTTACGAGAGCACAAGCAAAGAAGTTCAAGGATGTACTCAACGGACTCATCCAAGAGTTATGGGCTCAAGCAAATTCGTGGAGGCCCATTGAGCATGATCCACGTGGGCAGCAAAGAATCGTCACCTTGATTCAAGTTCTAGAAGGATCTGGTCAAGGCTAAGAATTGGCAAGAAATATTTTGGGCCTATTCTAGAAGGATCGTGATGCACGACACAATTTACTATTTAATTATTGCAATTTATTATTTTTGGTATTTTTATGTAAAAAAACATTATTTTAGGTTTAGGTAATTTATTTCCTTGTTTTTAGGTGCATTTAATGCTTTTTAGGTCAAATTTGATTCCTGATATGGTTAGGTATCAATTAGGAGTTTTTTTAGAATATATTTTCTTGTCTGTCAAGTTTTATGGAGCCCTTAAATAGGCTAGGTCTGTAAACGTTTTTAAAAAGACATTTTGAATATTCATAAAAACTTGTGAGGTTTATTCTCTTTGGTTCTTTGAAGAACTATTCGAACTTATCGGGATTTCCTGTGGCGTTCATCTTGACTTATCAAACGGAGTTTCCACCACCGTTTGTGGCATCTTCCTTATACCGAGGTTCTTGTTTGTCATAAACAACGGGTCAAGGTCTTTCATTCGAATCTTTCCATAGAACGATCTTGGGTTCCCTTTCGTTGTTAAGTCTCGTTATTCTTGACGGGGTTCACGTCAACTCGTTTCAAAAAAGAAATTATCGCTTTTTCAGCCTCTCCTTTTCCATTTTGGACTTAAATAAAGCGAGAATGATGTATTTTAATTTTTTGAATTTTTTTTACTATTTTTTTAGGAACGCTGAACTTGGGTCGGGAGAAACGGTACCCGGAACAAAATTTCTTTTTATTTTGTTTTCTTTTTATCCTGACTTGGTTTGGCACGAAATTTGGGCAGAATGATATTTTTAATTTTTTTGAATTATTTTAATATTTTTTTTGAATTTTTTTTGAGAATGCTCTAGCACGGGTAAGGTAGAATCTATACTCGGTTCGGAAATTTTTTTTATCACTTTTTCTGGCTATTTCGGTTCGGTTTGGTCAGAAATCAAGTGAGAACGATTTTTTTAATTATTTGAATTTTTTAACTATTTTTTTGGGAAAGCTATAACAAGGGTTGGGAGAAATGGTACCCAGAATGAATTTTTTTTTATCTCATTTTCTTCTTGTCTTGGCCCGGTTTGGCACGAAATTTGTGCTGAATGATATTTTTAATTTTTTGAATTATTTTAATATTTTTTTTGAGAATGCTTTAGTACGGGTAAGGTAGAAACTGTACTGTACTCAGTTCAAAAAAATTTTTTTTTTCACTTTTTCTACCTATCCTAGTCCGTTTTGGCCTTAAATAAAGCTAGAATGATGTATTTTAATTTTTTGAATTTTTTTACTATTTTTTTGGGAACACAGCAACTTGGGTCTGGAGAAACGGTACCTAGAAATGAAATTTCTTTTTATCTTGTTTACTTCTTGTCCTGACCCGATTTTATGGAATTGGGGCAGAATGATATTTTTAATTTTTTTGAAATATTTTAATATTTTTTTTAATTTTTTTTTAGAATGCTCTAGCACGGGTTTGGTAGAAACTGTAATCGGTATGAAAATTTTTTTATCACTTTTTACGGCTATTCCCATCCGGTTTGGTCAGAAATGAAGTGAGAATGATTTTTTTAATTTTTTGAATTTTTTTACTATTTTTTTGGGAACGCTGTAATGTGGGTTGGCATGGAATTTGGGTAGAATGATATTTTTAATTTTTTTGAATTATTTTAATATTTTTTTTGAATTGTTTTTTGAGAATGCTCTAGCACGGGTAAGATAGAATCTGTACTCGGCCCAATTGGTACTTGAACGAGATCCTTCGAAGCGGTGCCTTGGTCTCCATCAATGTGGGTTGGGAGAAACTCTACCTCGAATGAAATTTCTTTTTATCTCATTTTCTTCTTCTCCTTGCCCAGTTTGACATGGAATTTGGGCAGAACGATATTTTTAATTTTTTTGAATTATTTTAATATTTTTTTAGAATTTTTTTGAGAATCCTTTTAGCAAGGGTAAGGTAGAAACTTTACTCGCTTCAAAAAAAAAATTATCGCTTTTTCAGCCTATCCTTGTCCGTTTTGGCCTTAAATAAATAAAGGGCAGGCAGCTAAGGCCAGGCATGCAGCAGCCAAGGCCAAGGCAGCCCCCCATGGGCACGCAGCCAAGGCATGGGCATGCTGCAGCCAAGGCCAAGGCAGCACCCCACGGGCATGCAGCTGCCAAGGCCTAGGCACAGGCAGCAGGGCCCTTGGGGGCACACAGCCAAGGCCCTAGTCTGCACGCTGCCTGAGGGGCAGTGGCAGCTCAGCGAGGGTGTGGCGTGCCCCGGGCTTGGGATGCCAAGGACGTGGCATGCCCTTGGGACCCGTAGAAGGCCATGGCAGCACTTGGGGGGGGGGGGTGCTACAGCCAAGCCCAGATAGCCTCTTCGGACACCTCCTACTCCCCCCTCTAAAGAGTCCTTAGGAAAAAATCTGCTCTGGCACGAGGAAACATTGATTTGTTGAGGAGAAATAATGGGTCATTTTTGGAGCAATTCTTGGAGTCTTGCCCTGATTTTTTGAACACATGCTAAGAAAAATCCAACCTCCAACCCGTCCAAATATGGGGGCCAGATTCAACATATTTCATTTTTTATGATTTTCAGAAGCCGGAAAATAGGAAAAATCATAAAAAATTCAAAAATGCTCGGAACGCCAAACCGCTTGCTGGAATCCTCCTCTAAAATCATGGAATAAATTTAGGGAAACAAAAAAGGAAAAAGGCACGAGCCAATTTTGCCAGAGTGCGGAACGATGCAGGGCGATGCAGCGCGGCGTGCACGTGGGCATGCCCCTGGGATGCCCACTACCTGCCTCATTGGGGAAAATAACCTCATTTTCAAAAAAAACCCTCATTTATAAGAAATCACTCCAAATATGTGGGCAAGCAGCAGCCAAGGCATGCAGCAAAGGCCAAGGCAGCCCTCATGGGCATGCTACGAGGGCCAGGGCATGTAGCTGCGAAGGCCAGGGCATGCTTGCGTGCATGCTACCAAGGGCAAGGCCATGGCAGCCCCCATGGGCAAGCAGTCAAGGCCAAGGCACGCAGCCAAGGCCATGGCATGCTTGCGTGGGCACGCTGGCATGCCCTTGGGGGCACCCAGCCAAGGCAACCCCCTCTAGCATGCACGCTGCCAGTGGTAGCACAGTGAGGCCATGGCATTCCCCATGGGTGGGACGCCAAGGCTGTGGCATGCCCTTGGGACCCCTAGAGACTATTTTGCACTAATCTAACTCCCATTCCCTCCAAATGTGACTCGAAGGTCCTTTGAGGCAAGGCTTTGGAAAAAGGACCTGCTAAATTACTTGCACTTTCATTCTTTGCTACCACCACATCTCTACGAGCAATAATATCTCTAATAATGTGGTACTTTCTCTCAATGTGTTTTCCTTTCTTATGATTCCTTGGATCTTTTGATTGTGCAACTGCACCACTATTGTCGCAAAACAATGTGATAGGAACTTGTTCCATTCTCATTACACCAAGGTCAGAAAGGAATTTCTTGAGCCATATAGCTTCCTTTGCTGCTTCACAAGCAGCAACATAGCTTCCATGGTGGAGTCCGCAATACAAGATTGCTTGACACTCCTCCAAGTTATGGCTCCACCTCCCAAGGTTAAAACACATCCTGATGTGGATTTTCTGAAATCTAGATCCGACTGAAAGTCTGAATCTGTATAGCCAATGGGTATCAAATCCTCACTTCGGTCAACAAGCATATAACCTCTCGTTCTCAGTAGATACTTGAGAATATGCTTTACATCTTGCCAATGTTTTGGTCTTGAATTTGATTGATATCGACTGACCATTCCAACTGAATAACAAATATCTGGTCTAGTACAAAGCATGGCATACCTGAGACTTCCTACTACAGAAGCATAAGGAACTTGTCTCATCATATCTACCTCCTCTTGAGTCTTAGGCCTTTGGTCATCAGACAGAGGAACTCCATGTCTAAAAGGAAGTAATCATTTCTTGGAGTTTTGCATGCTAAACCATTCTAGAACCTTATCTATATATTCAACTTGTGATAAGCCTAACATTTTATTCTTGCGATCTCGCCAATGCTTGATCCCTAGAATAAAATTAGCCTCACCCAAGTCCTTCATATCAAATTGGCTAGACAACCAAACCTTTACCGATGACATTACACCTACATCATTCCCAATGAGTAGAATATCATCTACATAAAGCACTAGGAACATTACTACTTTATCTCGTTGTCTTTTTGTACACACATGGTTCATCAAGATTTTGTTCAAAACCAAATGACATGATTGCTTGATCAAATCTGATGTTCCATGACCTAGATGCTTGCTTAAGTCCATAAATGGACCTTTTCAATTTGCATACCATATGCTCTTGGTTCTCAGCTATGAAACCTTCCGGTTGCATCATATAGATTTCCTCTTCAAGATTGCCATTAAGAAATGCAGTCTTGACATCCATTTTCCAAAGACCTACCAAGACGCAATGCTCATTATACATCAGGAGCCTACCAATAGGCGAAGTCTAGAAACATACATGTAACACTTACAGAGAGACATTGTTCATCATACATCAAGAACCTACCAACAGGTGAAGTTTAGAAACATACATGTAAGACCTATCAAGAGGCATTGTTCCTCATACATCAAAAGCCCACCAACAGGAAAAATCCAAAAACATACATGTAAGAACTATTGAGAGGCATTGTTCATAATACATCAGAAGCCTACCAACAGGCAAAATCCAAAAACATACATGTAAGGCCTATCAAGATGCATTGTTCATCATACATCAGAAGCCTACCAACAGGTGAAATCCAGAAACATACATATAAGACCTACCAAGAGGCAATGTTCATCATATATCAGAAACCTACTAACAGGAAAAATCCAAAAACATACATGTAAGACCTACCAAGAGGCAATGTTCATCATACATCAGAAGCCAACCAACAGGTGGAATCTAGAAACATACATGTAAGGCCTACCAAGATACAATGTCCATACATACGTCAGGAGCCTACTGAGAGGCAATATAATACATACAGTCCAGGTCTACCAAGAGCTAGTCTAATATATACATATCTAGCCTGCAAAGAGGCAATGTCTACAAAATACAAAAAAATGAGAAAAAAAAAATGCCCGCCCAGGGGCTACATCATCATGATATAACAATTGTGGCTAGCCTAAGGGGAGTCATCATCTCTAACAGCATCATCAGCAAAACGCCCAGTGTTGCCATCATCGACATCATTACCTGTAGTAGGGCTCGTTTAAGGACTGGCTTGATTTGTTGGAGAACTTGGGACATATCCTAGAATAGGGCCCCTAGCCCAATCATCTAGAGGGCATATTCCCAACTACAAGTCAGTCCGGGAGGAGCAGGCATATACCCTAACTCATGTCGGTGAATGGGAGGATCTCTACCAAGAATAAGAGGTGTAGGAGGTACAAGCAGCCTATGTCCCTTTATCTCACCAATCAAAACTTCGATGTACCCAAGAAGTAGGCCTATCTCAACTTGTAGCAGATCCCTTTCTCTCTCAGCAACAACGGTATGGGCCTCCCTCTCTCTGTGCCGTAGGTCCCTTTCTCGAGCAAGCGATCTAGCAATCTCCTCCTGCAAGTACCCCTCTCTAGTGGTAGCAGCGCCCTCAAGATTTCTCACCCTGGCCTAAAGGGTATCTGCCTTTAAACTCAAGTAGGCCTCTGAAGCCTGAGGAACACGTGCTAAGCTGCCAAGCACTCTGCCCTCACTCGCAGGGCAATCATCTATAATGGGTCCAGTTGAGGACTGCAAGAACCAAGTGAAGTAGTCGGTGTCCTCAGTGACAAAACAGTCAAAGGAGTTTGTCATATAGTCAGGATCATCCAAAGTCATTTCAGAATGTGTAAGCTCTTGAAAGGTCCCTGGGTACTCTTAAGATCGGAATAACCTAATGATAGGTCCTCTCAACCAACAAGATCTCCCAGCTTAACAAAGCCTAGAACGAGCACTGCGCTTGTGACTTATCCATTGCCTAGGTAACCTCACGCCTAGCCAACAATCTCCCATCGTAGGGACAGTTGAGTATCCCACCCTAGGTGACATAATCCAATGTAGCACCGACAGAGGACAGATGTGTCAAGACAACTTTGGTGATCTTGCAGAGGGACCAAGCATATGCCCTAGGATAAATCTCTGAAGATAGGCCGGTATACTGTGGGCTCAAGGCTGGGTTGCACTTGTATGCGAGGCATGTCAAAACTTGCTAGCAACCCTCGAGGCTCCTAAAGCCACATCATGAAGCCTACCTCATGAAAGCGATAAAGAACCCATAAGAAAGGCCCTCCCCCCCCCCCCCCCAATCGTAGGCCTCAATGTCTGACACAACTTTCATGGCCCCTAGCAGCTTGCAGGTCAGCAATGACTGGTTGTTGCCAAATAGGCAACTACCGATGAAATAGAAAAAGAACCGTTTAAGAGCAATGTCGTCAGGCTTCGCCACCCAAGGTATGCTTTCCTTCAGCCATTCCATACTGATTTGAGGCTCCTCGGTAGGCCCAAAATACTGTCACCTTGCCAGAGTAAGGAGCATCCTTCTGTAAAGACTGATTTTTTCTGTAACCTCACAGACCTAGCTATGTAGTTCTTTCAATCTCAGCTTTCCTTCTTTCTCACTGATACATCTGGATAAGATCCCTTTAGGCAGCCTTCTATACAGTTATCCTTCTATCAGCGTGTAATCCCTGAGTTCTTTGATACTTCCTTCATGTCCTGCCTCTTTTATTTTTTCTTTGACCTCATTCCTTCAATCTTACTATTCTAGTTCTTCAGGGAACATCTTTTCGAGGATCCTTATGATGGAATGTTCCTGCTTACTTACTCTTATCAGAGTGTTCCTTTAAATGGTACTTGGGATCCCAAGGTGGCTAGTGCATTAGCGAACCTGTTCTCGCTCCTTTGGGCGTACTCAACGATAAAGGTTTGGAACTCCTGCTTCAGCCTTTACGCCGAAGTTTTATAGGCTGCCAAACTTTGCTCTCTTAGTGCAAAGTCACCATTCACCTGAGAGACCACAAGATTGGAGTCTCCTAACACCCTCATATGCTTTACTCCCATGCTGAGTGCTATGGTCAGCCCAGTCAAGTATGCCTCGTACTTAGTAGCATTATTTGAATAGGAAAACCCAAGCTTGAAAGATAAGGGCATGGTGTCCCCTTCTTCGCAACTTAGTACAATTCCTAGCCCATTTGAGGTTGCCGTTGCTGACCCATCAAATCTCATTGTCCACTTCTTTCCTGAGAGCTTTACCACTGCCACTTCCCCAGGGATCTCCTCGCTTAGTGAACATTCCTCTTTCACTGGGAACTGGGCTAGCAGATCTATTATGGCTTGACTTTTAGCAGCCTTAGGGGTCTTGAGGCCGATGTCATATTGAGAGAGCAAGAACAGCCACTGTGCTATCCTTCCTATCAGGAGAGGCTGGTGAAGGAGTGCTTTTATGGGATGTGACTTAGTCACCAAAAGGATCTGGTGGGCTGAGAAGTATCGATTTAGCCTTTAGGATGCGTAGATAACCACCAGACATGCTCTTTCTATCTTGGGGTACCTAGTCTCGGTATCCTTGAGTGTCCTGCTTACTTAATAAATGGGTTGCTCATTCCTATCATCGTCTTCCTATGCTAGCAGGGCTCCTATAACCTGGGAGTTTGAGGCTAAATATAGCAAAAGGGGTCGCTCACGTACTGGTGCTTGTATGGGGAAAGATGATTCATAATCTATTGGATCCTCTGAAAGGCTTCCTGCTGCTCAGTTCCCCAAGTGAACTCAGCCCCCTTTTTCAACAGTTTAGATAAACTACTTGTAACCGAGGCCAATCTTGGCACAAACCTCCTGATGTAAGAAACCCTCCCTTGGAAACTTTTGAGCTCTTTTATCGTTGTGGGCCTTTTCATTGTTGCAATGGCCGTGGCTTTGACTGGATCCACACTTATGCCTCTGTGATGTACTAGGAACCCAAGAAACTTTCCAGCAGATACTCCGAAGGCACACTTCATGAGGTTCATGTGTAGTTTGTACTTCTTACACCTTTCAAAAACTATTTAAGTATCTGGAAGTGTCCTGTCCTGGTCGTTGATTTTACCATAATATCATCCACATAATCTTCCATTTCCTTGTGCATCATATCATGGAAGATAGCTGTCATGGTTCATTGGTATGTTGCCCCTGCATTTTTAATGCCAAAGGGCATCACAGTGTAATAAAAGTTTCTAATTGGAATCCTGAATGCTGTCTTCTCTGCATCTTTAGCAGCCATGCGGATTTGGTTGTACCCACTATACCCATCCATAAATGAAAACATAGAGCTTCCTGTAGCTGAATCTACGAGGATGTCAACATTAGGTAGGGGAAACTCATCTTTTGGACATGCCTTGTTCAGATTGCGAATGTCCACACAACACCGGATTTGGCCATTCTGTTTCTTCACGGGTACTATGTTGGAAAGCCACTTGGGGTGTTGGCTGGGCTTGATAAAACCAGCTACCAGTAGCTTCTTGACTTCTTGAGTTATTTAAGCTTCCACATCAGTGTAAAAGACCCTGGCTAGCTAAACTACTGGCCCGACTCCTGGGTCTATGTTGAGAGAATGGACCACCAGTCCTGGATCCAAACCGGGCATCTCATCATAGGTCCATGCGAACACATCCACATATTTCTTAAGTAAGGCCACTAATTGCTCCTTCTCTTGTGCTGTCAACTGACTACTAATGAAACAGTCTTCTGGGATCCCAGCTTAACCCCCAGATTTATCTTTCCCAATTCTTCCTCGGGCTGAATTTGTGCTTCCTTAACTAGGTCCTCTAGGATTTCTTCTTGAGCCATCATACAATCCGGTGGCCCAGGACCTTCCTGCATGCCACGTTCAGGCCCCGTGCACCTTCATAAACAATAAATTAACCTTCCTCCAGGTTCTCGTACTACCACGCATTCCTGGGATCCTGAGGAGTTGGGCTCCCTCTTTTGTTTTTTTCTGTCCAGGAGATTTCTCAAGTCACGGGTATGCACTCCTTCTTTCAAGATAGGTGCTCCTACGGTCCCCTGCGTGGGGCTTTCATCATCTGGTTCCAACTCATTGTAAAACATTGTTTCCATAAACTCCATGGCTAAAAGGGTTATAGTTAGCAGGGATCCTTACGGGCCTCCCATTCAATCTCCCTCTAACACATTGATGGTACGTGGAAGGAATAAGGCGGTGCTTATAGAGCCATGGGCGTCTTAATAGCACATGGTAAGAAACTTCTAAGTTGATCACATGAAACCTGGCCAGGGCTACTATTAGGCCTACCCTTAAGGCTAACTGCACATATCCTTCAGTTGATTCTGCCGATCTATAAAATCTTGTTATCTCTATGGGAGCCCCCAAGATCTTTCTGCCAATTAGACCCACGACTTCCAGGGTACTCAGGATTATGAGGTTAAGTGATGCCTCTGTATCTACTAATGCTTTCCTGACTTGGACACCGTTTTAGTGGCCATCAGATAAAGGGGTCTACGTGGTCTGGATGCTCTTGAGCTATTGTAGGATGTCTGAATACCATTTGCATTCCTGTTGACACCCCATTTTGCAACCCGCATTTAACCTCACATGGAGGGTAAAAGGGGTTCTTTCATCTCATAAATATGCATCTTGATTCTGGCCATTAGATCCTTAATCTCATTTCACCAAAATGATCTTGATGTTGTAACGATCAAATCAACTGGTCATAAGCCCTAATCGGACCACTAGATTGAAAATTATCATCAAGTTAAGTTTTAATGGCTAAGATGCACTATCACAAATTGAGTCCGACTATATGTGATTATGAACAATTGATTTTAATTGGTTATAAGTGTAATCAATTGGAGATCAATGATGTGTCATAATTTAATTAGTTAGGACTACATTTTATGGTGAGGTTGCATATACCTAATTAATTAGATAGTTAAACATTAATTCTTCAATGAGTAATTTGTGCAATTATCTTTTAATTAGTGTAAATTTGGAACCAATTAAGTCTGAAATTGGAGTGATTGGAGCCATTTAATGTTATTTGGGGACTAATTTGAGACCTATTAATGTTAATTGTGCTGAAACCGTTTTCTAACAAATGACATCTGCTCACTATTTTATCGATATCTCTTAGAATATTTTGAATCTGTGAATGAGGTTAAGTTTCTCAGAAACTAGACATTCGGGGCTTCAATTTGAGTACAAGAATGAGACAATTCCGATCAGAATTGAGTCAGATATGATTTTTTGAAGTTGGCTCTACAGGCTATTACAGCAGTTATGGGAAAACCGAATTTTGGCTTGCTCCCCACTCCTACCAATCTCTCCATTTAATGCACCAGATTTTTCCCAAGACTAAAATGAGGTCTAAGTTCATAATCCTTGTCAACCTTCATTAAATGGCCTTCCATTCATATTCCCTCCACTACTACTATATAAACCCTCCCTCTCATTCATTCTAAGAAAACAAAAACCCCCATCTCTTCTCCTCTCTTGAGTTCTAGTGAAGTAGAGTAGTCTTGTTATATCTTGGTCTTCCTAAGACTCAAGGTATTGAGTGAGACTCACTCTCCCTCTCCTAGTTCTTCTTTTTTCCTCCTCCCTTAGGACCTCTACCAAGAGTCTCCTCTTCCACCATATGAATCGTGCATGAAGGTAGAATCTCTTTCCCTAACTAGTTTTTTATATTTCCATGATGAGAGTTTAAGATTAAAGCATGATAATAATTATTTAAATTCTCTTGAATATGTTTGAATGTTCTTAATTGTTCTTATATGTTCTTCACATGTTCTTAGTTGTTCATCACATGTTCATGCATATCATTAGATTTAATCTTAAATCCACATCAAAAATATGAAAAACATGTTTGTCTAACAATTCTTTCAAATCTTTGAATCTAGGATATCACCATCCACACACATTCACTAGAATTTATTTTTCAATCCAAATGTAACACTCAATAAATTGAATTAGGGTTTATCACATGCATACACATCAAATTCAACATGCAAATTGATTGACATATTAGATGATATGATATGAATGTTGGCCACCATAGTCTAGAAGACCGGTTTCACCGGGTAAGGTGGGTGCCTAACACCTTCCCACTTTGTAACATAGCCTCCGAACTTAGATCAAGGGTTAGTAGATCAAGTGCTTATCCATGTAATTTTCGATTTCTAGATTGTAACTAGGAAACAAAGCCATGTACTTTATCTTAGATGATATCTAGGACCAAAGCCATGTAATTTTCCTATGATCAATGTAAATTTCAAATTAATAAAATGAGGAATTTTTTTTTAATTATGGTTTTCTTATTTTTCCAATAATTAAATAAGTAGCGACTCCATTATTAGACCCTTAATCTAAAGGGGAAAATATAACTAGTCGAACCTCCATTTTGAGAGGCAATAACACGACTCCACCCATTCACGTGGGTTTGGCCCAACATTCCTATAAAAAAGGGGGCCGGGGGCGCGGTCTCTCACAATTCCTTATTCTTTTCCTCATCTTCTCCTATTGTCATGCAGTAGGCTGGTTCTTCTTTTTATTCCAACACTATTGGTCTAGCTTCATCTTCTTTTGGCCCAACCAAGACGTCAATGTGAGGCAGAGGATAATCATCTTTTGGGCTGGCCTTGTTCAGATCTCAAAAATCTACACACATTTGGACCTTCCCATCTTTCTTCGATACCGGAACCACATTAGCTAACCACTCTGGATAGTTTACTACTCTTAGGAATCTTGCATTGTACTATTTCTCCACTTCTTCCTTAATCTTGAGAGTCCACTGTGGCTTCATTCTTCTCAATTTCTGGTGACTGGCTTCATGGTTGGATCTGTTGGAATGCAGTGCTGTACTATATTTGTTTCAATCCCAAGCATGTCTTCATATGACTAAGCAAAGACCTCATTGAACTCTGTTAATAGTGCCACTAATGCATCCTTCTCTGAAGTGGTTAGGGTATTGCCCACTTGGATCATTTTGGGTTCATCATCAGTTCCCAGGTTAATGGGTTGGGTTTCTTCTTTTATAGGTTCTAGGTATCCACGTTTTAATTCCTGATTATTAAGAGTTTCTTTACCAATTTCAGAAATAAAAACATTCAAAGCCAGCAAATAAGCAGAATCAAAAATCATATTAAAAGGAAGAGATAATGATGTATTTTACTTTTTTGAATTTTTTTACTTTTTTTTTGGAAAAGCCGTAATCTGGGTCTGGAGAAACTCTACCCAGAACGAAATTTCTTTTTGTCTTGTTTTCATCTTGTCCTGGCCCGATCTGGCATGAAATTGGGCAGAGCGGTATTTTTAAATTTTTGAATTATTTTAATATTTTTTTTTGAATTTTTTTGAGAATGCTCTCGCTTGCGTAAGGTAGAAACTGTACCCAGTTTGAAAAAACTTTTATCACTTTTTCAGACTTTCCTAGTCCGTTTTGGCCTTAAATAAAGCGAGAATGAGGTATTTTAATTTTTTGAATTTTTTTACTATTTTTTTGGGAACGTAGTAACTTTGGTCGGGAGAAACGGTACCCGAAACGAAAGTTCTTTTTATCTGGTTTTCTTCTTGTCCTGACCCAATTTGGCATGGAATTTGGGCAGAATGATATTTTTAGTTTTTTTGAATTATTTTAATATTTTTTTCGGATTTTTTTTTAGAATGCTCTAGCATGAGTAAGGTAGAAACTGTACTGAGTACGAAAATTTTTTAATCACTTTTTATGGCTATTCTAGTCCAATTAGGTCAGAAATGAAGCGAGAATGGTTTTTTTTTTTTTTTTTTTAAATTTTTTTTGAAATTTTTAACTATTTTTTTGGGAACGTTGTAACGTGGGTTGGGAGAAACGGTACATGAAACGAAATTTCTTTTTATCTCGTTTTCTTTTTGTCCTGACTGGGTTTGGTCCAGAATTTCAGTAGAAAGATATTTTTAATTTTTTTGAATTTTTTTAATATTTTTTTTGAATTTTTTTTTGAATGCTCCAGTACGTGTAAGGCAGAATCTGTACACGGTACGAAAATTTTTTTTATCACTTTTTCAGGCTATTCCTGTCCCGTTTGCTCAGAAATGAAGTGAGAATGATTTTTTTTCATTTTTCACTATTTTTTTGGGAACGCTATAACATGGGATGGGAGAAACGGTACCCGGAACGAAATTTCTTTTTGTCTTGTTTTCATCTTGTCTTGGGCCGGTCTGGCATGGAATTTGGGCAGAATGGTATTTTTAAATTTTTTAATATTTTTTTTGAATTTTTTTGAAAATGCTCTCGCATGGGTAAGGTAGAAACTGTACCCAGTTCGAAAAAACTTTTATCACTTTTTTAGACTTTCCAAGTCCGTTTTGGCCTTAAATAGAGTGAGAATGATGTATTTTAATTTTTTGAATTTTTTTACTATTTTTTTGGGAATGCAGTAACTTTGGTCGAGAGAAACAGTACCCGGAACGAAAGTTCTTTTTATCTGGTTTTCTTCTTGTCCTGAGTCGGTTTAGCATGGAATTTGGGCAGAATGATATTTTTAATTTTTTTTGAATTATTTTAATATTTTTTTGGATTTTTTTTTAGAATACTCTAGCACGGATAAGGTAGAAACTGTACTCGGTTCGAAAATTTTTTTTATCACTTTTTCTGCCTATCCTAGTCCGTTTTGGCCTTAAATAAAGTTGGAATGATATATTTTAATTTTTTGAATTTTTTTACTATTTCTTTGGGAACGCAGCAACTTGGGTCTGGAGAAACGGTATCCATAATGAAATTTCTTTTTATCTTGTTTTCTTCTTGTCCGGACCTGATTTGGCACGGAATTGGGGCAGAATGATATTTTTAATTATTTTGAATTATTTTAATATTTTTTTTGGATTTGTTTTTAGAATGCTCTAAGCACGGGTTAGGTAGAAACTGTACTCGGTATGAAAATTTTTTTTATCACTTTTTATGGCTATTCCTGTCCGGTTAGGTCAGAAATGAAGCGTGGATGATTTTTTTAATTTTTTGAATTTTTGAACTATTTTTTTGGAAATGCTGTAACGTGGGTTGGGAGAAATGGTACCTCGAACGAAATTTCTTTTTATCTTCTTTTCTTCTTGTTCCAGCCCGGTTTGGCACGGAATTGTGGCAGAATGATATTTTTAATTTTTTTGAATTATTTTAATATTTTTTTGAGAATGCTCTAGCACGGGTAAGGTGGAATCTGTACTTGGTACAAAAATTTTTTTATCACTTTTTCAAGCTATTCCAGTCCGGTTTGGTCAGAAATTAGGGGAGAATGATTTTTTTTTTAATTTTTTGAATTTTTTTACTATTTTTTTGGGAACGCTGTAACATGGGTTAAGAGAAACGGTACCCGGAACGAAATTTCTTTTTATCTCATTTTCTTCTTGTCCTAGCCCGGTCTAGCATGGAATTTGTGCAGAGCAATACTTTTAATTTTTTGAATTATTTTAATATTTTTTTGAATTTTTTTTAGAATGCTCTACCATTGGTAAGGTAGAAAATGTACTCGGCTCGAAAAAAGTTTTATCACTTTTTTAGCCTATCCTAGTCCGTTTTGGCCTTAAATAAAGCTAGAATGATGTATTTTAATTTTTTGAATTTTTTTACTATTTTTTTGGTAAAGCTGTAACTTGGGTCGGGCGAAACGGTACCCGAAACGAAATTTATTTTTATCTCGTTTTCTTTTTGTCCTGGCCCAGTTTGGCTCGGAATTTGGGCAAAATGATATTTTTAATTTTTTTGAATTTTTTTAATATATTTTTTGGATTTTTTCTTTAGAATGCTCTAGTACGGGTAAGGTAGAAATTGTACTCAGTACAAAATTTTTTTTATCACTTTCTATGGCTATTCTGGTCCGGTTAGGTTAGAAATGTAGCGAGAATGATTTTTTTAATTTTTTGAATTTTTTAACTATTTTTTTGGGAACGCTGCAACGTGGGTTGGGAGAAACGGTACCAGGAACGAAATTTTTTTTTATCTCTTTTTCTTCTTGTCCGGGCCCGGTTTGGCACGGAATTTGGGCAGAATGATATTTTTGATTTTTTGAATTATTTTAATATTTTTTTTAATTTTTTTTCAGAATACTCTAGCACGGGTAAGGAAGAAACTCTACTCGGTTCGAAAAAAATTTTATCGCTTTTTTGGCCTATCCTAGTCCATTTTGGACTTAAATATAGCAAGAAGGATGTATTTTAACTTTTTTGAATTTTTTTACTGTTTTTTTTTGGGAAAGCTGTAACTTTGGTTGGGATAAACGGTACCCGGAACAAAATATATTTTTATCTTGTTTTCTTTTTATCCAGACTCGGTTTGGCATGGAATTTGCGTATAATGATATTTTTAATTTTTTTCGAATTATTTTAATATTATTTTTGAATTTTTTTTAGAATGCTTTAGCACGGTACGTAAATTTTTTTTATCACTTTTTCAGGCTATTTTGGTCCGGTTTGGTCAGAAATTAGGTGAGAACGATTTTTTTTTAATTATTTGAATTTTTTTGGGAAATCTATAACAAGGGTTGGTCAGAAATGAAGCAAAAATAATTTTTTTTTTTTAATTTTTTAACCATTTTTTTGGGAACGCTGTAATGTGGGTTGGGAGAAACTCTACCTCGAATGAAATTTCTTTTTATCTCGTTTTCTTCTTCTCCTTACCCAGTTTGACATGGAATTTGGGCAAAACGATATTTTTAATTTTTTTGAATTATTTTAATATTTTTTTAGATTTTTTTTAAGAATCCTTTAGCAAGGGTAAGGTAGAAACTGTACTCGCTTCGAAAAAAAATTTATCGCTTTTTCAGCCTCTCCTTGTCCGTTTTGGCCTTAAATAAATAAAGGGCAGGCAGCCAAGGCCAGGCATGTAGCAGCCAAGGTCAAGGCAACCCCCCATGGGCACGCAGCCAAGGCATGGGCATGCAGCAGCCAAGGCATGGGCATGCTGCAGCCAAGGCCAAGGCAGCACCCCATGGGCATGCAGCTGCCAAGGCCTGGGCATGCATGCAGCAGCCAAGGCCAAGGCACGTAGCAAAAGCCGTGGCATGCTTGCGTAGGCATGTTGGCGTGCCCCAGGCATAGGCAGCAGGGCCCCTGGGGGCACGCAGCCAAGGCCCTAGTGTGCACGCTGCCTGAGGGGCAGTGGCAGCCCGGCGAGGGTGTGGCATGCCCCGTGCTTGGGATGCCAAGGACGTGGCATGCCCTTGGGACCCCTAGAAGGCCATGGCAGCACTTGGGGGGGGGGGGTGCAACCAAGCCCAGATAGCCTCTTCGGACACCTCCTACTCTCCCCCCTCTAAAGAGTCCTTAGGAAAAAATCTACTCTGGCACGAGAAAACATTGATTTGTTGAGGAGGAATAATGGGTCATTTTTGGAGCAATTCTTGGAGTCTTGCCCTGATTTTTTGAACACATGCTAAGAAAAATTCAACCTCCAACCTGTCCAAATATGGGGGCCAGATTCAACATATTTCATTTTTTATGATTTTCAGAAGCCGGAAAATAGGAAAAATCATAAAAAATTCAAAAATGCTCGGAATGCCAAACCGCTTGCTGGAATCCTCCTCTAAAATCATGGAATAAATTTAGGGAAACAAAAATGAAAAAAGGCACGAGCCAATTTTGCCGGAGTGCGGAACGATGCAGGGCGATGCGGTGCGGCGTGCACGCGGGCATGCCCCTGGGATGCCCACTACCTGCCTCATTGGGGGAAATAACCTAATTTTCTAAAAAACCCTCATTTATAGGAAATCACTCTAAATATGTGGGCAAGTAGCAGCTAAGGCATGCAGCAAAGGTCAAGGCAGCCCCCATGGGCATGCAGCTGCGAAGGCCAGGGCATGCTTGCGTGCATGCTGCCAAGGGCAAGGCCATGGCAGCCCCCATGGGCAAGCAGTCAAGGCCAAGGCACGTAACTAAGGCCATGGCATGCTTGCGTGGGCATGCTGGCATGCCCTTGGGGGCACCCAGCCAAGGCAACCCCCCTTAGCATGCACGCTACCAGTGGTAGCACGGCGAGGCCATGGCATGCCCCGTGGGTGGGACGCCAAGGCTGTGGCATGCCCTTGGGACCCCTAGAGACTATTGTGCACTAATCTAACTCCCATTCCCTCCAAATGTGACTCGAAGGTCCTTTGAGGCAAGGCTTTGGAAAAGGGATCTGCTAGATTACTTGCACTTTCAATCTTTGCTACCACCACATCTTTGATTGTGCAACTGCACCACTATTGTCGCAAAATAGTGTGATGGGAACTTGTTCCATTCTCATTACTCTAAGGTCAGAAAGGAATTTCTTGAGCCATACAGCTTCCTTTGCTGATTCACAAGCAGCAACATATTTTGCTTCCATGGTGAAGTCCGCAATACAAGATTGCTTGACACTCCTCCAAGTTATGGCTCCACCTCCCAAGATTAAAACACATCCTGATGTGGATTTTCTGAAATCTAGATCCGACTGAAAGTCTGAATCTGTATAGCTAATGGGTATCAAATCCTCACTTCGGTAAATAAGCATATAATCTCTCGTTTTCAGTAGATACTTGAGAATATGCTTTACATCTTGCTAATGTTTTGGTCTTGGATTTGATTGATATCGACTGACCATGTCTACTGAATAACAAATTTCTGATCTAGTACAAAGCATGGCATACATGAGACTTCCTACTGCAGAAGCATAAGGAACTTGTCTCATCATATTTACCTCCTCTTGAGTCTTAGGCCTTTGGTCATCAGACAGAGGAACTCCATGTCTAAAAGAAAGTAATCATTTCTTGGAGTTTTGCATGCTAAACCATTTTAGAACCTTATCTCTATATCTAACTTGTGATAAGCCTAACATCTTATTCTTGCGATCTCGCCAAAGCTTGATCCCTAGAATAAAATTAGCCTCATCCAAGTCCTTCATATCAAATTGGCTAGACAACCAAACCTTTACCGATGACATTACACCTACAACATTCCCAATGAGTAGAATATCATCTACATAAAGCATTAGGAACATTACTACTTTATCTCGATGTCTTTTGTACACACATGGTTCATCAAGATTTTGTTCAAAACCAAATGACTAGATTGCTTGATCAAATCTGATGTTCCATGACCTAGATGCTTGCTTAAGTCCATAAATGGACCTTTTCAATTTGCATATCATATACTCTTGGTTCTCAGCTATGAAACCTTCCGGTTGCATCATATAGATTTCCTCTTCAAGATTGCCATTAAGAAATGCAGTCTTGACATCCATTTTCCAAATCTCATAATCATAATGAGCAGCAATGGATAAGAGAATTCTGATAGATTTAAGCATTGCTACTGGTGAAAAGGTTTCTTCATAATCAATACCTTCTTTTTGCGTATACCCTTTTGCCACTAGCCTTACTTTAAATGTTTCAACCTTTCCAACTATCCCTCTCTTCCTCTTGTAAACCCATTTGCAACCAACAGGTTTAATGCCGTTAGGTGCCTTTACAAGATCCCAAACTTGATTGGAATACATGGAATCTAATTCAGATTTCATAGTTTTGACCCAATGATTTGCATCTATATCATTCATTGCTTCATCATATGTGTAGGGATCCGATTTAGCCTCTTCTGAGATAGCTTCATAAGTTTCTCCCAAACCTATGAATCTTATAGGAGGCCGAACAATTCTCCCACTACGACGAGGCACCTGTGTACTAGACATCTTATGAGTAGTATCTTGTGGTGTATCTAATACATCCACATCATCCCTAGTTTCATCTATTGGTTGTTCAACTACAGGTTTATTCATTTCAACCAACACAACTCTACTTTTAGGAGTATAGTCATTCATATAGTCATTTTCCAAGAATTTGGCATTTGTACTAACAAAAACTTTATTATCCTTACGACTATAGAATAAATAACCCCTAGTTTCTTTTGGATAACCTACAAGCAAACATACTTCAGATTTTGGTTCCAATTTATCAGGCTTCCCTTTTAGCATATATGCTGGACAACCCCAAATGTGGAGATATTTCTTACTAGACTTACGCCCACTCCACAATTCCATAGGTGTTTTGGGAGCAGATTTTGATGGAACTAAATTCAAAAGATGTATTGCTGTATTTATGGCATAACCCTAAAAAGAGATCGGTAAAGTTAAGTAACTCATCATGGACCTAACCATTTCTAAAAGAGTCCTATTCCTTCTTTTTGCTATACCAGTCTGTTGGGGAGTTCTAGGTGCAGTCAATTGGGATACAATCCCATTTTGTGTTAAGTAATCCTTGAAATCCCCAAGAAGGTATTCACTACCACGATCAGATCGGGTGGCTTTTATGCGTTTACCTAATTGATTCTCAACTTCAACCCTAAACTCTTTGAACTTTTCAAAGGCTTCGGACTTCCGTTTCATTAGGTACACATAACCATATCTTGAGTAATCATCGGTAAAAGTGATGAAGTACTCATAACCTCATTTTGCTTGGTTGACATAGGACCACATACATCCGTATGAACTAATTCAAATAATTCTTGGGCTCTTCTACATTTTGCATTAAAAGGTCATTTGGTCATTTTACCTTCCAAACAAGATTCATAAACTGGAAATTCATCAAAGTCCATGGGCTCTAAGAGTCCATCTTTGATCAGTCTTTGAATTAATATGACCCAAACGCATGTGCCAAAGATATGCATCATTAGTAGAAGGAAACTTTCTCTTTAATGATTTTACATGAGAGTCATTATCTAATTCAGAATTATATAATTCATGCTTATCAGGAGTTAAAATATAAAGACCATCCACAATATTACCAGAACAAATAAACATTTTACCCTTCTTTATTACAACATTGTCTTTAAGGATAACACAATATCCATGTTTACTCAAATAAGTTGCAGAAATTTTCCTACGAACATTAAGTACATATAGACAGTCTTCCAATACTAAAAACTCTTGACTCAAAACATAAATTATAAACACCAATAGCTACAATTGGAATCCTGCTCCCATCAGCCAAAGTAAGAAACAATTCTCTTTCTTTAAGTTTTCTGGTCTCCTGGAACCCCTGCAAAGAATTGCAGATATGATTAGTACAACCTGAATCCACACACCAGGAATCTGTGGGATTTTGTACCAAACATATTTCAAGGAGGAAAGAACTATTCATACCCTTATTATTGGCAGCCTTGAATTTTGGACAATTCCTCTTCCAATGTCCTTTCTCACCATAATGGAAACACTTTTCTTTGATTTTCTTTCCTTTATCAGTAACCCCTAATGCAATTTGTTTACCCTCTTGCTTGGTGAAGTCCTTCTTCTTCTTCTTCTTCTTACCCTTGCCTTTCGACTTAGGTTGAGAAGTAGAAGCTTCACCCACATTGGCTTCAACATTAGAAGTACCAAGAATGCCTTCCGCCGCTACCAATTCATTCATTAATTCAGACAAAGTGTAAATCTTTTTGTTCATATTATAATTGAGTCTGAATTCCTTGAATGATTCCTGTAGTGACTGGAGTATCATATCCACTTGGGATTCTCCATCAATATTGGCACCTAAAACTTCCAATGTATTCAGATTAGAGATCGTTGTAAGATAATGCTCCCTCACTGAACCACCTTCAGCCATTTTGGTATTATAAATTTGCCTCATGGTTTCTTGCCTTGCAGATCGACCTTGCCCACCAAACATCTCCTTCAGACTAAACATTATGTCCGAAGCTAGTTCTACATCTTGCATTTGATGCTGTAGAACATTTGAGATAGATGCTAGGATGTAGCACTTGGCCATCTCATAAGATTTCTACCAACGATCATATCGCTGTTTTTCCTCAAAAGGAGCATCTAATGAAGGAAAGCTAGGACATGGTTTAGTAAGCACATATTTGTGCTCTTCAGCAGTGAGAACTATGTCCAAATTTCTTTTCCAGTCAACATAATTGGATTCAGTCAGTTTGTTTTGATTAAGAATGGTAACAAGTGGGCTAAATGATGCCATGTTCAAATCTGAAAACAATAAACATGAATATGATAAGTAAACTGGACATTATCTATTTAGCATATAAACATATAGTATGGAACCTTAATAAAACCATAATATAACATATGCAACGACAACCCAATTCCGCAATTAATATTCCTCGGAAGCGAGGTCATACCAATCACTATGATTAAGCGAGAATTATTCTCATTATTAATGCTATCATGGTAACTCGTACCAAACAAAAATAATTTGCCGTTTTTCCTTTAGCCTCTAAGTAATAATGACATAGCTCCGAAGGGAGGTTAACATTATACTTAATCTAGTGTACACCATTGCCTAGAATCAATGTGAGTCACTAAGTAACTCCACGAAAGCGTGGTCATTCTTAATGTAAAACACATATCATCCATCATTACAAAGTTTAACCTGTAGTACCATAAATTAAACACCCTCCGAAGAGAGGAAAGCATATACGCCAAGGCGAGGTATTTAATCACACTACTATAAACCGACAATGGAGGCCGTGAGATCCAACCCTTGTATCTCTCTCCCACTAGATGTTTTAAAATAAAGGTTTTTAATTGTTTAATACGGAACTAATTATACATAGCCTTGCTCTTTATACATGTAAAAAACAGATGTCAGAATTTTGGCGACTTGTTTTGGCGACTTGCCCAGTCGCGAGACTCCAGTCACGATTTGGCAACTTGTTTTGGCGGCTTGTCTAGTCGCGAGACTCCAGTCGCGAAGTTCATATAGAAGCTTTCACGACTCACTCGCGACTCACTTGCCAGTCGCGAAGTTTATATAGAAGCTTTCGCGACTTACTCGTGACTTACTTGCCAGTCGCGAAAAATGCCCAAAAACAGCTGTTTCTTCTGTTAACCGTTTTTACATTTCCAATGAACAAAATACATTCTTAATGATAAAAAACGATTAGATTAAGATTAAAACTTGAATTCCATTGATGATAAAGTGTTAAAATTTAATTTTACATGGTTAAAATCAAACTTAAACAACATCATAACATCAAAATAAGTTTTAATCAAACAATAGTTTCAAAAACTATAATATGCAGAAAAATGATTGCAGAATTTTCACAACTATGAAAATAGTTTTCTTTAATTCTAAAACTCACTAAACTTATTATACATATTCGAAAATGAAGACCGCTCTGATACCAATTGTTGGAAATATGAATATACGCAGCGGAAAATAAACGGATCTACTTCATTCAGAATTGATAACATGCATAATGTAAGTTTCAAAATATAGAACAAAAGAGTGTACCTTGGTGCAGCGAATTTCAAAACCAAAGATGAAAAGTTCTCACGAACACTTTCAATCTTCACTCCAATTCCACTAACGCTCAAGATGTGTGGTCTCTCAATCAGTTATTTCTTAAAGAGAATGATAGAGTGTCCAACACTCACATACATGTATTTTCATAAACTTGTTGTGTGTCACAAAATTCTATATGTTTCACTTCTAATAACTGGTTATCTAATAGGGCTAGCATTTTGGGCCTTTCCAATTAGGCTCTAATATGTGGCTTGGAGTGGGACCAAAAGGGATCAATAAGACACTAGCTCCAATGGGCCTTGGGCTTTTCTGTCAACTCTTGACAAGTCCAAAGTTACCATTAACTATATTTAATACCACTATATAAATATAGTTGTACTCTAGGCCTTATCTATAAATTATATCCCAAGACTTTATTATACATGCAACCCCATCATAAAATATTCGTAGTAATACAAAGTCATAAATGTAGATTGCCATTTTGTAAATTACTACATCTTAATCCTTGAGTATCCGGTTTAATCCTTTAAGCTATTCATCATATATTTATGAAATCCAATTTCATAAATATATACTTTAGTAACTATTTACTAAAGTAGTTAGACCTAACATTCTGAATAACAAACCCATTAAACTTATCTTAAGGGAATATTTTGTATCTCCGTTAAGAGATTATGAATTCCATCTTGAGAATATATGTTCCATCAACACTAAATGTAGTTGCCCAACATATTGATATATCAAAGCAATCTACACTTCATGATCAGGTCCATTATTCTCTCAGGATTAAGAGTTCATGTAAATATAAGTCGTGAGATTTATTATTCAATTGACAGTCATTAGGAGAATAATAAATCTCACAGCGGTCCAGTTCAATATGTCTTAACTCTTAAAACATATCAACTAGAAGTCACTACTTCCATGATCAAGACAAATCATCTTAGTTGACATGTTATATAGTCTTCGCAGATGAAATGCCCAATTTCATCACCAACTACGAAATAAATTCTGAGTTTACAAAGAACTTGTGATTTATATCTTCTGTGACTAAATCACATAAATCACATACTATGCATCTCATGGACTATATGATAATGTCCAAATATTTATGTTACCATTATTTCAGATAATAATAAAACAACTTTATTAATAACAATATTAAGTCATACATCATGTCATACATAATGTCATACATAATATAGTACATAGCATCATACAATAGGATTCTAGGGCACAAATTCCAATACTATTCATGTATCCCAACTACATTTTCTAAGGGATTATTGACCGCTTGGAGGGCGACAGAGAGGTTTTACGCCTAGGGTTTCAGTTTCCTCTTCGATAACACATCGAGTGTTGTCCTTGTGTTTGCATCTCTCTTTCCTTTATCTTTGCCATTTAATTACAGCTATGGTTGTGATTATTTATGATTTAGATTGTTTATCAATTCTGTTTTAGCTTATGTTCATGTTCTGCACATTTATTGTTTGATAATAAACTTGAATTGGTAATTTGTAAATTGGGGGTCTAAACGTTCATAGTGTTTTACACGCTTTTTGAACATTCAGTAATGATATATGACTTGTATTTTTATTTTTCTTGCAAAAGAAAAGGAAGTGTTCCTTGGACAATTTTGTATTATTGTTTAGCTCTTTGTCCATGGAGTCACCTTGGATCATGTAGAAACTTTAACTAAGACAAGTTTAGAATTCACCTGATGATGTCTTGTAATGCTAATTTAGACTTATCTGGCTTGGCTCTGCTGGAATCTGCACTTACTTGAATAAGGTAGAGCCGAATGCCCCTAGTTTAAAATGAATGCGTGATTTTTGGAAATCTTGGTTATGAAGATTTTTTTTTTGAACAAAGGATGATGATATTTTGAAAAATAAAATAATGGTGGCCTTTTTTTTTTTTTTTTGAAGATAAATGAGCCATGGATGAATGCCCTTAATTTAAAAAAAGGAATGCATGATTTTTGGAAATCTTGACAATGATGATTTTTTTTTTTTAAACAGATGATGATGATTTTTTGAAAATAATGGTGGTCTTTTTTTTTTTTGAAGATAAATGAGCCATGGGCAAATGCCCTTAGTTTGGAGCATAAATCCATGAGTCTTGAAAAAAAAATTGATTTGATCAATTTTTGAAAACAAGTGAGTTAGACACGTCAGAATGCCTTAGTTTGACCAAAACGGTACCCAGAACGAAATTTATTTTTATTTGGTTTTCTTCTTGTCCTGATCCGGTTTGGCATGGAATTTGGGCAGAATGATATTTTTAATTTTTTTGAATTATTTTAATATTTTTTTTGAATTTTTTTTAGAATGCTTTAGCACGGGTAAGGTAGAAACTGTACTCAGTTCGAAAAAAATTTTATCGCTTTTTCAGCCTATCCTAATCCGTTTTGGATTTAAATAAAGCGATAATGATGGATTTTAATTTTTTGAATTTTTTTACTATTTTTTGGGGAAAGCTGTAACTTGGGTTGGGAGAAACGGTACCTGGAACGAAATTTCTTTTAATCTTGTTTTCTTCTTGTCTTGGCCCGGTTTGGCATGGAATTTGGGCAGAATGATATTTTTAATATTTTTGAATTATTTTAATATTTTTTTTGAATTTTTTTTTAGAATGCTCTAGCACGGGTAAGGTAGAAACTGTACTCGGTTCGAAAAAAAATTTATCGCTTTTTCAGCCTATCCTAATTTGTTTTGGCCTTAAATAAAGCGATAATGATGGATTTTAATTTTTTTGAATTTTTTTACTATTTTTTTGGGAAAGCTGTAACTTGACACTGTTCATTGATGATGATTTTTTTATTTGCCTTAACTTTTGCCTAGGCTGTCCTTTCGGGTTTTCAACCTAGCAAGCTCTCTCACTTTCTCTTTTTTTTTTACTCTCCTTTTGCGTAGATTGCCCTTTCGGGTTTTCAACCTACCTTTTTTTATTTTCTTTGTTGCTCTAATTTTCCCTAGACCCCCCTTTTGCGTTTTCGGCCTAGTGAGCTTTTATTTATTTATTTATTTTTATAAAGCCTATGAAGGGAAATAACATAATTTACAACCACTTTAGACATGGTACTTCTTCAGTTAGTCCATGTTGGTTGGCTCTGTAAAAGGGTTTGCATCTAAGTTCATCAACCTTACTGCTCCCCCAGTGTATATTTGTTTGATAATGTATGGGTCTTCTCAATTTTGCTTGAACTTCTCGTTTGCATCTTGAATTGGGGCTCAGATTTCTTTCAACACTAAATCTCCCAACTTCAAATCTCTGGTTTTCACTTTCTTGTCAAAAGCTTTCCTAAGCCTTCTTTGGTAACCATGAATATGATACAAGCTCTTGAGTCTTTTCTCATCTAGCATGCACAAGTGATCATATCTGCTTTACAACCAACGCGCTTCATGGATTTCACTTTCCAATATTGTCCTTAGTGAACGGACACCCATTTCAATGGGAATGACTGCTTCCATCCTATACACTAATGAATAAGAAGTGACTCTTGTGGAAGACCGAATTGACGTTCTGTATCCCTAGAGTGCACAGGGTAATGGTAGGTGCCAGTCCTTGTAGTTTTTTGTGCTCTTCTTCAAGATTCGCCCTATATTTTTGTTAGCAGCCTCAACTGTTCCATTGGTCTAAGGACGGTAAGGTGAAGACTTGTGGTGTTGAATATTGAATTGTCGTAGCAACTTCTCTGTTTCTCTCTTAAAATGCTGCCCATTGTCAAAGATAATTTCATGTGGTACCCCATATCTATAGATAATATTAGTCTGAATGAATTGAGTAACTTTCTTTGAATTCAGAACTTTGAATGAGGCGGCTTCTACGCATTTAGTGAAGTAGTCAATGGCTACAAGTATGAATTTATGGCCATTGGATACTATTAGGTGAATTTTCCCAATAATGTCTATCCCCCATGTAAAGAATGGCTAGGGCGATGTCATGGTATATAGTGGCATGGGTGGCATGTGCTTCAGATCTCCATGGACTTGGCATTGATGGCATTTTCAGAAATGAGTCGCACAGTCGGCTTCCATAGTAGTCCAGTAACCTTGTCTTATTATCTTCCTTGATAGCATGTGTGCATTCATATGTGGCCCATAATTTGACTCATGAACCTCTTCAATTATTTGCTGTGCTTCCTTGGTGGTTACACAAAGGAGATCAATTCCATCATATGATCTTCTTTAAAGCCTTTCACCACAGATAATGTAATTAGTAGACAATTTTGGATGGTTAATTGATCATTCTTGTCTACAAACTTCGGGTATGCTCCATGCTTGAGGTATTGTAGGATGTCTAAATACCATTCACCTTTCTCATTCTTTCTCTTATCCTCTTTTATTGTCATGTAGTAGGCTGGTTCTTCTTTTTGTTCCAACATTATCGGTCTAGCTTCATCTGCTTTTGGCCCATCCATCATGGATGCCATGGTTACTAAAGCATCTACAATCTAATTCTGCATCCTCAACACATACTGATATTGAATCTTACTGAATCTTGAGCAGTCGGAAGATTGGTTCACATGTCATAGTGAGTTGGGCTATGAACCTGTTGATGTACTGTATCCTCCCTATAAATCCTTGGATCTCCTTTTCAGCTCTTGGAGGCTTCATCTCTACAATTGCCTTGATTTTTCTTAGGATCAACTTCTATTCCCCTTTGGCTTACCATAAACCCTAACAATTTTCCGGATGTGACTCCAAAGTACACTTCTTTGCATTCAATTGCAGCTTGTTGAACTGGATTCTTTCAAAGAACTTCCTCAAAGTTGGTATGGGTTGGGTTTCTTCTTTTATGGACTCTAGGTTTCCATGTTTTAATTCCTTATTATTAAGAGTTTCTTTACCAATTTCAGAAATAAAAACATTCAAAGCCAGTAAATAAGAAAAATCGAAAATCATATTAAAGGGGGAAAGAGTTTTTAACAGACTCTATAGACTCAACAGGCTCAACTGGAAAACTATCACAAACAGACTTAACAGGAATAGACTTAATAGGAACAAAAACAATGTTCTTGGCAAAAGTGACTGGCTCAGCGGTCTTGATCTTCTTGGCAAAAATGATTGACTTGATGGTCTTGATCTTCCTCACGGAGTCCTTCATGGGGTGGGGGGCTTCCTTCCATGCCCAGTTCTTCAACTCGGTCGTGGCTTCCACAATGGCAGGTGGCTTCCAGTAAGGTCCTTCTTCCCTCAGCATCAGTACCGGGGGATCTACATCCATATAATCTGTAGCTTCTTCTCCAATTTCCATGTCTATGGGCTTGTTGATCACAAAAGCATCCAGGCGCTCTATGCTATCCATCCATTCATCAAACATGTCGATGCACGGATCCAAGTACGTGACTAACCACCAACTTGAGAAGGATGTTGGCTGCAAAGTTCTTCAGTTCATTAACACGATGAAGATCACGAACGCAGCAGCTTCTTGAAGAGGAAGATGAACCAAGGCATATGTCTCCGGTCACAATATGCTTATGAAAAACTTTTGTATCAAGTTGCACTCACTTGCATAAGTTGTGATGGCCCTTAAAATAATCCTTATATATGTTTAGGGTTGTGAGAAAAGAAAGCCTAAACATGTATACACGGATTGGTGTGAAATCAGATCTGAAAAACTGATTTTTGTAAATCTCGATAGATAGGTTATCTATCGAGCAACTATTGAGTATCAGGAAAAACCTGCCTTTTAAACTTCGATAGATAGCATCTATCGAGCTAGCTGTCGAGCTTTAAAATCCAGCACTTCTTCGCTTGTTTCTTGGACAGACTTGCATAGTTTTAACACTTGGACTTAAAACCTTGTTCCTTGATATATTAAACACATCATAGATCTACCAAATTACAAGTAAAGTGCGTTTTGTCAAAGGATTAGCCAATTCTAGATGACATATTTTCCTAACATGATTCACATATGTCCTAACAATCTCCCCCTTTGGCAATTTGTGACAAAACCACAACAAACAAATGAACATATGAGAGAAGTCATAAATCACCCAACTCATACTCACTCGTTGAATACAATAAAATCTATCCTAACACAAACTCTTCAAAAACTTTGCAAGAAGAGAGTTCATGGCAAGAAAGACTTTGACAACCTGTATTTTTTAAACACTTTAAACAAAACTCATCACGGCATCTTAGTGTGAAACAGAAATAAAAGATTGCATACAATTAATAAGAAGTATGTGCATAAAGAGAGAAAAGAAAAAACATATGAAGAGATAGGTGAAACTGTAATAACAACCTCAATATATATAAACATCAAAAAATGAGTACAAGGTTTGCTATCACAACGTAAGAACAACGTATCTGAAAAGTAAAGAAAAGAAAAGATACAAAAAGTCCTCACTACATCCCTCAAAAAATTATAGACACTCCCCCTAACAAAAAATATCTATCTCTTATACTAACTCTCCCCCTAAGAATATGACTACTCTCGTACCTAAAACTACTCCCCCTTTTTGTCACGAATGACAAAGGGCAAGTAACTTAAGCGGTCATCTCGTTGTCACTGGAAGAGTTAGCATCCTCATCCTCATCATCATCATCGTTGTCGGACTCACCATTATCATCCTCGTCCTCAAATGCTTCTGGAGAAGGAGAGGGAGATGCCACGAAGCCACCAAGGCGAGCTTGTCGTTGGGCAATACGGCCGACACGAGTGTTCACCTAACACAACTCATCACTGAGTGTGTAAATGTGAGCATCCATGCGCTGAAGCTGCGCCATGACCTTAAGAATTTATGTGGTTATGATTTTGGCAATGTGAGAATTTATTTGTGCATGAGCTTGTGGGAATTTTTTTTTTTTTTTTTTATCTTGGACATGTAAAAATTTGTGTGGTTATGATTTTCGCTATGTGAGAATTTATTTGTGCATGAGCTTGTGGGAATTTTTTTATCTTGGACATGTAAATTTTTTTTTTCATGGCTATGGAAAAATTTGGTAGTTGTATGGATATCTGAAAAATTTTAATTGTGGTGAAATTTTGGTGGGTGCATTGATTTGATTTTGTGGTGGTGGGGCATTAGTTGTAAGAATATTTTTTTTTGGGTATTGAATTTTTTGGTCATGTGGGTTTTGATCATGGAAATTGATGAGCTAAACTTTTGTGTTTGTCTCCTACCATCAAAAACATCATCAAAGAAGCGGGCTTTGGCACTTTCTTCGAAACTCTGTTAAATCATGAGACACATGAGTACAAATATCTTCAGTTACTTCTTGCCTTGGCAGAGCGCTTCTAGGACACTGCCTGTACCTTCCATTTTCCAAGCATTGGGGAAGTAATGTTGACCCCTTATGACTTCTCTGTTATCATTGGTCTAAGGTTGGGTGGTAAAAGAATTCTTGTCAATGATTCCCTTACTTCAGTTAAGCTCAGGAAACTTCTATGTGTAGTGTCTTCTAGAATGAAGTGTAACAATATTCCTTTGTCTTGGCTATGTGAGAATATTCCCTAATGTGAGACTATGGCAAATGGTGCTCACATGTTCATGCTTCTTTTTATTGGGACCTTTTTGTGTTTGGATTTAGGCAGTATTATGAATTTGTGCTACTTAAGGAGCTTGAGAAAATTGAACAAATCTGGAATTATGACTGGGCGGCATGGCCTATTCTACTCTGATGCATTTCATGACTCAACTCTCTAGGCGGAGCCTTTCAAGCTTGGGTGGGGCTCCATTTGTAGGGCAAGTGAGGTCTGTTTTATATTTCGGCTATGTGTAGGTTTTGGAAAATCATTTTGGCAATGTTGTAATGGTGTTATGAATTTTTTTGGTTTGGATGTACGATTACTTTGGAGTTGGTCCTGAAATCCGAGAAGAAGTTGCTGGCATTTTTCCTAGATTTCTCCATTGGTTGCCCAAGCATCGTTTGTCTACACCTTCTAGGCATTCTTTGGAAAATTGGCGCTTGGTGATTGACAATTTGACCGCTGATGATGTGAGTTTTTTCTTCCTTCTCCTTTTAAATCTTTGGTACTTGGCTATGGTTCAGTCTCTTCTCTTTTTGAGTTCCTTTGTGACTTTTCAGATGAACTTAAATCCTTGGGCTGGATGTGAGGGGTATGTTGAGTGTGAGCGAGCGCTAGAACTGAATGGCCGCCAGGTATTGTTTGAATGTGGGCATGGAAAGTACTGGTATCTTGGTGATCAGGTGTTGGCCCAAGTTGAGCACGAGTATCCTCCTACCACAATTCCAACTCCTCATTGTCACACTGTTCGGTTGGCTAACTTTCTGACTGATGAAGAGATTGCTTGGGCTCATGATGGCTATATCATTGCAGGAGTAGAAGGAAATTATTCTGAATTTGTTCGAGATCATCTGCAAGGCTACATGGTTGGCAGAGCAGTATTTCTCTTCCCTTCTAAAATCAAACTTTTATTCTACAAATTTCTTTTCCATATTTCTCTTCCCTTCCAATGTGCTCAATGATGCGAGCTGGGTATGCCATGTTTCTTTTTAAGCATCTCTTGCTTGAATTGTGCTTGATGGTGGAATTAACACTTGATTCTGCTAACTTTTCAGGCACATAGAATGGAAACTGCTGACACTACCAAAGAACTTTAGAGGAAAGGATCAGGAGCCTCGAACTTGAAAATCTTCAGTACGATCCTTGCTTTTTCGCAAGTCAGGAAGGAAATACTGAAGGTGGCTCCTCTAGAGGTGGATCAAGGAGATCCTCATGCAGGCGGACTTGGAGTCCCAATGATGTATGACTTGTATTTTTATTTTCCTGCAAAAGAAAAAGATGTGTTCCTTAGACAATCTTGTATTAATTTCCATATTTAATTCTTCTTTGCCCCTTGAATCATGTAGAAACTTTAACTAAGACAAGTTTAGAATTCATCTGATGAGATGTTGTGGTACTAATTTAAACTTATCTTGCTTGGCTCTGCTAGAATCTGCATTTACTTGAATGAGGAGGAGCCGAATGCCCTTTGTTTAAAGTGAATGCATGATTTTTGGAAATCGTGGTTATGATGAATTTTTTTTTTGAAAAGATGACGATGGTGATTTAAAAAAAAAAAAAAAGAATGAGCCATGGGCAAATGCCCCTAGTTTGGAACATGAATTCATGAGTCTTGAAAAAAACTTGACTGGAACAATTTTTGAAAACAATGATGCAAGTGATGATTTTTGAAAACAAGTGAGTTAGACACATCAAAATGCCTTAGTTTGACCAAAAAAATCTTTTGAATGCTAAACAATCTCTAAAAAAATGTCCGAAAGCACGAAATTGCATGAAACTGTATGGATGTAAGATGGTCGGAGTGGGTGCCACGTGGCACATGAGGAGTGTCGTTCAGCACTTTTGGAGTGCCGAATGGTACTCGGCACTTTTGGAGTGCCGTTCGTCACTTTTAGAGTGTCGAATGGCACTCGGCCACGCCGCGACGCTCACGCCATGGTGGGCCGACTCCTCACACTTTTCCAATGCGCGTTTCACGTTTTCGCTTTTTTTGAAAATTTTTTACTTTTTCTTTGATCATGAAACACTCTCCTGGTTAGCTACAAACTCTTTGAAACCTATTTCAAACCTGATTAGGAATTGATGCAACTTATACAAATGAATTCTCCTACGACAAATCTCTGCATAAAGGTTAATAAAACATAATAATCACAAGCAAAAGACATCCATGGCTAGCAATCATAATTTTTCTCATTCAACAATTCATGATATCAATAGATGGGTTCGTAGCTTTGATTTCAGTACCAAAACCAATTTTATAGCCTACAAATTAGAGGGAATCAAGGCTCTGAGGAATTCTAGGACTTCCTTCACACTGCTGTTTAATTCTGGGACCCTAAAGATCATGTGTTTCAGTTTAACACTACTGAACTCTGTCTGACAATTGAAGAATTTTCTACTATCCTGGGCTATGATTCAAGCAAAAAATCTGTAGCAGTTTCTTGTGATCCCAGGCATGAGGAATCTATGGTTGATGTTCTCGGTTTTCCTACTTCCATTACTGATAGTATGATTAAAGGTCATATGGTGAATCTTCGCACAATTATCTCTCAGCTAATTGACAAACGCACCTATGGAGTGACCGACAATATGTAGAAAAACTTTGATTTGGCTTTATGGATGCTAGGGCCATAGGTGTTGTGAATCAAATTAAGGATGGTGATAATCCTGTTTCTTAGATCTTGGCAGAAACTCTTCTAGGACTGGATGTCGTATTTCATGGTGGGGAAACTCAGAACTTCTGAGTCCTTTGACTTTGCAGATATGGCTAATAGAACGACTGGACATGATTGCTAAGCCTACAAGTAGTAATTATAGGCCTAACAGTTTTCTTAGCAGGGTTGTAACTGAGTTCCAAACTGTGAGTGACTAGGTGAAATTCTTAAACAAGAAATCCAGTACCTCAATTCAATGGGATTGTTATTGGTGGAAGTGTCCACCCCTTCTACTGAGGTCTCTAAGATCAGACCATATCTTCCTTGTTGGGTTGCGAAGGGAAACTTTCTACAAGGGAGATAGACTTTCAAGGCAATTTAAATATGAGCAAGGAATTCCCGGTGGCAAAAGAAGAAGACCTTTCTCTCCTGTGAACACAAATCCTACTTCTGTGAAGAATATGCTATTGGGTTTAGAGATGGCTGACTGAGTGGACCAATCTTTTGTCAAGGTTCACTTTCACAGGATGACTACAGAATACTTTAACTGGTTGGTGAACAAGATTGTTGACAAGGAAGCTGAGATGGTTGCTATGAGAGGACAGTTTCTTAAAGATAACTGGGAAAGACCCGATGAAGACAACTATGAATTCAAAAGAAGGGACAATGATGACAAAGTACCTATCATAGAAGAAATTAAAGGGTTTGCATCTAAGTCCATCAATCTTACTGCTCCCCTAAAGTATAACTGTTTGATAATGTATGGGCTTGCCCAATTTGGCTTGAACTTCTTGTTTGCATCTTGAACCAGGGCTCAGAGTTCTTTCAACACTAAGTCCCCCAACTTTAAATCTTTGGTTCTTACTTTTTTGTCAAAAGCTTTCCTAAGCCTTCTCTGGTAACCTTGAATATGATACAAGGCTTTGAGTCTTTTCTCATCTAGCATGCACAATTGATCATATCTGCTCTGTAACCAATCTGCTTCAGGGATTCACTTTCAAATACTGTACTTAGTAAACATACACCTATCTCAGTGGGAAGGACTGCTTCCATCCCATACACTAATGAATAAGGAGTGGCTCCTGTGGAAGATCGAATTGATGTTCTATACCCCCAGAGTGCATAAGGCAACTGTAGGTGCCAGTGCTTGTAGTTCTTTGTGTTCTTCTTCAAGATTCACCCTATATTGTTAGCAACCTCAACTGTTCCATTGGTCTGAGGACGGTAAGGTGAAGACTTGTGGCGTTGAATATTAAACTATCGTAGTAGCTTCTCTGTTTCTCCCTTGAAATGCTGCCCATTGTCAGAGATAATTTCATATGGTACCCCATATCTACAAATGATATTGGTCTGAATGAACTGAGCAACTTTCTTTGAATTTAGGAGTTTGTATGAAGCAGCTTCTACCCATTTAGTAAAGTAGTCAATGGCTACAAGTATAAATTCATGGCCATTGGATGCCGTTGGGTGAATCTTCCCAATAATGTCTATTCCCCATGTAGAGAATGGCTAAGGTGATGTCATGGTATGTAATGGCATGGGTGGCATACGTTTCAGATCTCCATGGACTTGCCATTGATGGCATTTTCGAACATGAGCCACATAGTTGGCTTCCATAGTAGTCCAGTAATAGTTTTGTCTCATTATCTTCCTTGACAACATATGTGGCTCATAACTTGACTCATGAACCTCTTCAATTATTCGTTGTGCTTCCTTCGCAGTTACACAAATGAGATGAATTCCATCATATGATCTTCTGTAAAGCCTTTCACCACAAATAATGTAATTAGTAGACAAACTTTGGATGGTTAATTAATCATTCTTGTCTGCAAACTTCGGGTCTGTCCCATCTTTGAGCTATTATAGGATGTCTGAATACCATTTGCATTCCTTATTCTTTTCCTCATCTTCTCCTATTGTCATGCAGTAGGCTGGTTCTTCTTTTTGTTCCAACACTATTGGTCTAGCTTCATCTTCTTTTGGCCCAACCAAGACGTCAATGTGAGGCAGAGGATAATCATTTTTGGGCTGGCCTTGTTCAGATCTCAAAAATCTACACACATTTGGACCTTTCCATCTTTCTTCGATACCGGAAACACATTAGCTAACCACTCTAGATAGTTTACTACTCTTAGGAATCTTGCATTGTACTGTTTCTCCACTTCTTCCTTAATCTTGAGAGTCCACTGTGGTTTCATTCTTCTCAATTTCTGGTGACTGGCTTCATGGTTGGATCTGTTGGAATGCAGTGTTGTATTATATTTGTTTCAATCCCAAGCATGTCTTCATATGACTAAGCAAAGACCTCATTGAACTCTGTTAATAGTGCCGCTAATGCATCCTTCTCTAAAGTGGTTAGGGTATTGCCCACTTGGATCATTTTGGGTTCATCATCAGTTCCCAGGTTAATGGGTTGGGTTTCTTCTTTTATAGGTTCTAGGTATCCATGTTTTATTCCTTATTATTAAGAGTTTCTTTACCAATTTCAGAAATAAAAACATTCAAAACCAGCAAATAAGCAGAATCAGAAATCATATTAAAAGGAAAAGAATTTTTAATAGACTTAACAAACTCAACTGGAAAACTATCATAAACGAATTTAACAGGAATAAAAACACTAGCAGAAATAGACTTAATAGGAATGGAAACTGTTGGGATTAGTGCCTTTGAATCCTACTGTATGATGCTATGTATGATATTATGTATTACTTAATATTGTAATTAATAAAGTTGTTTTATTATTATTATATGAAATAATGGTAACATGAATATTCAGACATTATCATATAGTCCATGAGATGCATAGTATGTGATTTATGTGAAAAGTCACAGAAGATATAAGTCACAAGTTCTTTATAAACTCAGAATTTTAGTTTGTAGTCGGTGATGAAATTGGGCATTTCATCTGCGAAGACTATAACATATTAACTAAGATGATTTGTCTTGATCATGGAAGTGGTGACTCTAATTGATATGTTGATATGTTTTAAGAGTTAAGACATATTGAACTGGACCGTTTTGAGATTTATTATTCCCCTAACGACTGTCAATTGAATAATAAATCTCACGACTTATATTTGCATGAACTCTTAATCCTGAGAGAATAATGTACCTGATCATGAGGTGTAGGTTGCTTTGATATATCAGGAGTGAGATCTAAAGTTACGGTCAAAACCTCAATATGTTGGACAGCCACATTTAGTGTTGATGGAACATATATTCTCAAGATGAAATTCATAGTCTCTTAACGGAGATAGAAAATATTCCCTTGAGATAAGTTTAAGGGGTTTGTTATTCAGAATGTTAGACCTAACTACTTTAGTAAATAGTTACTAAAGTATATATTTATAAAATTGGATTTCATAAATATATGATGAATAACTTAAAGAATTAAACTGGGTACTCAAGGATTAAGATGTAATAATTTACAAAGTGGCAGTTTATTTTCATAACTTTGTATTACTATGAATATTCTATGAAGGGGTTGCATATACAATAAAGTCTTAGGATATAATTTATTAATAAGGCCTAGAGTGCAATTATATTTATATAGTGCTATTAAATATAATTAATGGAAACTTTGGACTTGTCAAGAGTTGACAGAAAAACCTAAGGCCCATTGGAGTTAGTGTCTTATTTGTTCCCTTTTGGTCCCACTCGAAGCCACGTATTAAAGCCCAATTGGAAAGGCCCTAAAGGCTGGTCCAATTAGATAATCAGTCATATTAAGAGAAACGTACAGATTTTTTATATATAAAGAACAACAAGTTCATGAAATGTGAGTGTCCATTCATTCTTTCTGGAACAAACTCATATAACTGATTGAGAGACCATACTTCTAATCTTTGTTTTGAAATTCACCATACCAAGGTATACTTTCTTATTCTTATATTCTGAAATTTACATAGTACATGTCATCAATTGCGTAAGAAATAGATCTGTTAATTTTCTGCTGCATATGTTTGTATGCGATACAAACATGTATATATCCATCAAATGGTATCGAAGCAGTCTTCAATTTCGAATCTGTATAACATGTTTTGTGAGTTTTAGAATTAGAGATGTTAGTTTCATGGTGTTAGAAGATAATACATATTTAATTTTCTGCATTGTTGTTGAAACTATGATTTGATGAAAACTGATATTGATGTTATAATGTTGTTTAAATTTAAATTTAAGTATGTTAAATTGAAATTTAAGGCCATAGCATCAATGGAATTTAGTTTTAATATCAATAGGTCTATCATGTTCATATGATGGTTGTTTGTTCATGAAAAACATTAAAAACTGCCTTGTTGAAATTTCTGGAAATTCAAAATTCATGAAGCTCGATCGATCGAGAAGCGATCGATTATCGATCGAGTAGCCAGAACTTTTCTCAATCGATCGAGACTGGAAATTCAAAAGCTCGATCAATCAAGAACTGGGAATTCTTATTTTTTCTAAGTGTTTTCAAGTTTTAAAAGTACAAGGCTATGTGTAATTATATTATGCATGTTTTATAATTAAAATCCTTCTTTTAAAACATCTAATGGGAGAGAGATACAAGGGGTAGATCTCATGGCCTCTATTGTCGGTTCATAGTAGTGTGGAATATATACTTTGTCTTTGCTTCGAGCTTAGCATTCCATGCGGAGAGTATTTATTTCATGGTCCTACAAGATTGAATTTCTTGGTTTATAGTGGTTTGATCAAACACCTTGTCTTAGTTTCGAGCTTTGCATTCCATGCGAAAAGTATTTTGTATCATGGTACTACAAAATAAGCCTGTTAAGGGGATGAAATGTGGCTACACATGATTCTAGACAATGGTATACACTAGACTAGATATTATAGTATATTTTATGCTGAGTTCTTACTATTATTATTTAAAGGCCAAACGTATAGTGACATATTATTAGTGTTTGATAAGAGTTATCATGATAGCACTAATAATAAGAATAGTTCTCAATCAATCATAGTATTTAATGTTCACTCTATGCTAAGGGATATTGAATATGGGATTGGGTTGTCGTTGCATATATTATATTATGGTTTTATTAAGATTCCACACTATATGTTTATATGCTAAATTGATAATGTCCAATTCACTTATTATATTCATGTTTATTATTTTCAGATTTGAACATGGCATCATTTAGTTCACTTGTTACTATTCTTAATCAAAACAAACTGACTGGATCCAACTATGTTGACTGAAAAAGAAATTTGGACATAATTCTCACTACTGAAGAGCATAAATATGTGCTTACTAAACTATGTCCTAACTTTCCTTCATTAAATTCTCCTCTTGAGAAAAAACAACGATATGATTATTGGCAGAAATCTAATGAGATGGCCAAGTGCTACATCCTAGCATCTATCTCAAATGTTCTACAGCATCAAAATGTATGATGTAATAGAACTAACTTTGAACATTGTGCTAAGTCTGAAGGAGATATTTGGTGAGCAAGGCCGTTATATGCAAGCAAGAGACCATGAGGCAAATTTATAATACCAAAATGGCTGAAGGCAGTTCAGTAAGGGAGCATTGTCTTACAATGATCTCCAATCTGAATACATTGGAGGTTTTAGGTGCCGATATTGATGAAGAATCCCAAGTGGATATGATACTCCAGTCATTACTAGAATCATTCAAGGAATTCAAACTTAACTATAATAAGAACAAAAAGATTTATACATTGTCTGAATTAATGAATGAATTGGTAGTGGCAGAAGGCATCCTTGGTACTTCTAATGTTGAAGCCAATATTGGTGAAGTTTCTACTTCTCAACCTAAGTCGAAAGGCAAGGGTAAGAAGAAGAAGAAGAAGGACTTCACGAAGCAAGAGAGTAAACAAATTGCCTTAGGGGTTATCGATAAAGGAAAGTGTTTCCATTGTGGTAAGAAAGGACATTGGAAAAGGAATTGTCCAAACTTCAAGGCTGCCGATACTAAGGGTATGAATAGTTCATTCCTCATTGAAATATGTTTGGTACAAAATCCCACAGATTCCTGGTGTGTGGATTTAGGTTGTACTAATTATATCTGCAATTCTTTGCAGGTGTTCCAGGAGACCAGAAAACTTAATGAAGGAGTATTGTTTCTTACTTTGGCTGATGAGAGCAGGATTCCGATTGTAGCTGTTGGTGTTTATAATTTATGTTTTGAGTCTAGAGTTTTAATATTAGAAGACTGTTTATATGTACCTAATGTTCGTAGGAATTTGATTTCTGCAACTTATTTGGGTAAACAGGGATATTGTGTTATCCTTAAAGACAATGTTGTAATAAAGAATGGTAAAATGTTTATCTGTTCTGGCAATATTATGGATGGTCTTTATATTTTAACTCCTGATAAGCATAAATTATATAATTCTGAATTAGATAATGACTGTCATGTAAAATTGTTAAAGAGAAAGTTTCCTTCTACTAATGATGCATATCTTTGGCACTTATGTTTGGGTTATATTAATCCAAACAGAATTTAAAGACTGATCAAAGATGGACTCTTAGAGTCATTGGACTTTGATGAATTTCCAATTTGTGAATCTTGTTTGGAGGGCAAAATGACCAAACGACCTTTTAATACAAAAGGTAAAAGAGCCCAAGAGTTGCTTGAATTAGTTCATTCAGATGTATGTGGTCCTATGTCAATCCAGGCAAGAGGTGGCTATGAGTATTTCTCAAGATGGAATTCATAGTCTTTTAACGGAGATACAAAATATTCCCTTGAGATAAGTTTAATGAATTTGTTATTCAGAATGTTAGGCCTAACTACTTTAGTAAATAGTTACTAAAGTATATATTTATGAAATTAGATTTCATAAATACATGATAAATAACTTAAAGAATTAAACTGGGTACTCAAGGATTAAGATGTAGTAATTTACAAAGTGGTAGTCTATATTCATGATTTTGTATTACTACAAATATTTTATGAAGGGGTTGCATGTACAATAAAGTCTTGGGATATAATTTATTAATAAGGCCTAGAGTGCAATTATATTTATATAGTGGTATTAAATATAATTAACGGTAACTTTGAACTTGTCAAAAGTTGACAGAAAAGCTCAAGGCCCATTGGAGCTAGTGTCTTATTTGTTCCCTTTTGGTCCCACTCCAAGCCACATACTAAAGCCTAATTAGAAAGACCCAAAAGGTTAGCCCAATTAGATAATCAGTTATAAAGAGAGAAACATACAAAATTTTGTAACAACAACAAGAACATGAAATGGTATGTAAAGGCTCCTCGTATCGTCTTTGAACTCATTTTTCATTTTTTTCTTATTTCTCTCTCTCTCTCTCTCTCTCTCTCTCTCTCTCTCTCTCTCCTTTTCTTTTCTCTCATTCTTTCTTTCCTCTTCTAGATATAGCTGTATGAGAGGCTCTGATTTGCTTCATCCAACTTTAGGATATAAGAAATTACTTAGGGTTCTCATGAAATAGGTTCACATAGCTGAAAAAGCTTGTAAAAGTCCAATCAATTAAAAGAAAGAAAGATTAATCGACCACCTTGATATGCCCAAAATTTTACTTTTCTGCACTTTATGATTCTCATGTCTTTGCTTATGAATTTAATAAAGGATTGAAATGTTCCATATCCCCTATAGAAACACTTTATCATATATTAATTTGAGCAATTAGAGAACTACCTATTTATTATCTTTGCTTATTGTCATTATTTTTTTTTTCTCCATGCCATGTAATTTTTTCCCATGACATCCTTTGAGGAATTTTCACCATGCCCATGGTCTTTGCCCTTATCTTTTGCCTAGATTACCCTTTCGGGTTTTCAACTTAGTGGGGTCCTGTTACCTTAACTATTGTCTAGGCCGCCTTTTCAAGTTTTCAATCTAGCAGGATTTTCCCCCCCTTTTCAAATGTGGTATCTTTGGAGTCTATCCATGTTGATTGGGCGAAGCATCTCTTCCTCATCCAAATTTGTAATTCTTGTAGCACCTTTTAACATGATCTTCTTGATAATAAAAGGGTTAGACCATCTTGGTTTCATCTTTCCTTTCGAATCAAAAGTTTCATCTCTAAGCACTTTTAGAACCAAGTCCCCTTCTTTAAGATTTCTAGGTCTTACCTTTTTGTTAAATGCTCTAACAATCCTCTTTTGGTATCCTTGTGCATGGTATTGTGCCTTATCTCTCTTTTCATCTATCAAAGCCAATTGCTTATATCTTTGCTTCATCCGATCTTCTTCTAGGACTTTGGTTTCTGCTAGTACCCTCAAAGATTGTATCTCCACCTTAATGGGAAGTACTGCTTCACTACCGTAGACCAAAGAGTAGGGGGTTGCCCTAGTTGATGCACGGATAGAAGTTTTGTAACCCCATAAAGCAAATGGAAGTTTCTTGGCCCAATCCTTGTATTTCACTACCATCTTGGCTAAGATGTTCTTGATGTTCTTATTAGCTACTTCTACGACCCCATTGGTCTGTGGTTGATATGGTTAAAGCCTGTGATGCTTAAAGTGAGAACCATTATCAGAGATAATCTTAGGGTACCCTATATCGACAAATTATTATTCTCTATGAATCAAACCACATGCTTGGCTTTTAACACAGAGTAAGAGGCTGTTTCCACCCACTTAGTGAAGTAGTCAATTGGCACTAGGATATTCATGTCCATTCAAGGCCTTAGGAGTTATCTTTCAATCACATCTATGCCCCAGACTGAGAAAGGCCATGGAGAGGTCATGTTGTATAGTTCACTAGGTGGCACGTGATTCAAATTTACATATGTTTGGCAATTGTGGAAACTCTTCACAGAGTCTACACAATCAAACTCCATCGTGTTCAAATAGTACCCTATCCTTAAGATCTTCTTGGCTAACATTCTCTCATTCATATGAGGACCACAAATCCATTCCCTCTTTAGATAACGAAGGTGTATACCATCATAGGATCCCTATAGAGCTGACCTCCACATAAGATGTATTGCATTGCCATCATCTTAATCGAATTACGCTCTCTCTTGTCGGCACCATTCGGATACACCCCCAATTCCAAGAATTTCAAGATGTCATAATACCAAGGGACACCTTTTTCTTCAATAACTAGGATTGAAGCTTCATTCCTCTCTTTGTGTGCCATCCCATAACTTTGTTTGATCTCTAAGGGTCATGTCCATACTCCTTTGGGTATTTTAACCATGGAAGCTAAAGTAGCCAAGGCGTCTACAAACTGATTCTAAGGTCTAGGGATGATCGTATACTCGATCTTGTCAAATGTTTTGGTCAAATCCTCTAAATATTACTGATGAGGTTTTAAGTGCTCCTCCTTTACTTTCCACAACCTCTGTGCTTGAGCTATAAAAAAAGTCGAATCTCCAATGACCTCGGCCTCTTTCACCCCCAATTCTCGAAGAGATTCCATCCTGGCGATACAAGCCCCATATTCTGCCATATTATTGGTTGTCTCAAAATTCAACTTAACAGTAAGTGAGATCCTAAGGGAGTGATCAAGGGTACCCCTATCCCATTTCCAAATTGTTTCATGGCTATATCAAAATACATCTTCCATGCTCCTAGCTCAATATCCAAAATATCCTTATCGGGGAAATCTTCTCTACCATCCACTCCTTCCACGGGATTCTCAACACAAAAATCTTTAACGATACCTCCTTTGATAGTTTTCCTTGCCACACATACTTTAAATCAAATTCCACTAGTAGGATCAACCACCGATATAGTCTTCCACTCAAAGCAGGCTTCTCAAACAACTACTTTAATGGATCCATTCTGGTCACTACCCATATTTGGAAAGGTAGGATAATGTGTCTCAATTTATGTATGGCCCACACAAGAGCAAAGCATGATTTTTCTATAGGTGTGTATCTAGTCTCATAATCATTGAACCTCTTGCTCAAATAGTACATGGGCCTCTCATTCTTATCATCGTATTCTTATGCAAGCATACTTCCAACCGCATCTCCTATGATAGAAAGATAGAGGAGTAATGGCTTCCCATGCATCGGGGGTATCATGATAGGTAGATGAAGGAGATACTCCTTAATGAGCTCAAAAGCTTTCTAACATTCATCTTTCCATTCATGAGGTTCATTCTTCCTTAGGAGCTTAAAGATGGGCTCAGAAGTGGAAGTGAGCTTGGCAATGAATCAGATAATGTGCTGTAATCGACCAAAAATCCCCTTATCTCCTTCTCACTTTTGGGTGGAGACATTTCTAATATGGCTTTGATCTTTAATGGGTAAACTTTATCCCTCTATCACTTACCAAAAGCCTAACAACTTCCCTGCAATTACTCCAAATGTGCATTTCTGTGGGTTCAATCTCAGCCTATAGTCCTTGATCCTTTCGAAGAAATTCCTCAAGTTAACGATGTGACCCTTTCTTTCCTTGGATTTCATAGTTA
Source organism: Quercus glauca (assembly GCA_023736055.1). Classification (NCBI taxonomy): domain Eukaryota; kingdom Viridiplantae; phylum Streptophyta; class Magnoliopsida; order Fagales; family Fagaceae; genus Quercus; species Quercus glauca. Next base: position 28,839,192 of record CM043317.1, read on the forward strand.
TATAATTGACACACAATTCTACCTCATTGTGCATCATATCATGTAACAAGGCTGTGGCTATTCTTTGATAGGTTGCTCCCGCATTCTTTATCCTAAATGGCATCACGGTGTAGAAATAGATTCCTCATTCTATGGTAGATGTACTCTTGGTCATATCCCTAAGAGCCATCTTGATTTGGTTATATCCCAAGAAATCGTCCATGAAGGACATTAAGGCATTATCAGTTGTGTTATCCACTAAAACATCTATGCGAGGAAGAGGGAAGTTATCCTTAGGGCAAGCTTTGTTCAAATCCCTAAAATCCACACACATTCTTACCTTCCCATCTTTCTTAGGTACGAGCACAACATTGGCTATCCACTCGGTTTGGTGTACAAGTTTGATGAACCCTACCTTTAATTGCTTTGTAACCTCTTGTTTGATCTTTAAAAGCTATTTGGTTCTCATACGTCTCAACTTTTGCTTGATGGGTACCATGTGAGCATAAGTGTCAATGTGATGCTGAGCTATCTCGAGATCAATACTAGGCATATCTTCATAGGACCATGCAAACACCTTTTGAAATTCGGTGAGCAACACCTTAATATCTTTTCTTCTTCTTCATTTAGGGTTGAGCTAATTTTAATTAAACGTGGTTTCTTATCATTGCCCAAATTAAGAGTTTCAAAAGTTGGTTCCATAGGTTCAATTTTCTTTTCCATTTTTTTTTTTTTTTTTTGCTTTTGTCTGGAAGTGTTGGCTTCTTTTCATAATTTTTTTCTTTGATTTTTTTTTTTTTGGGACGTGTAGCTTTCTTCTTTTTTTTTTTTTTTTTTTGGTGCTCATATGTTTTTTTTCTCATTAATTTTGGTTTTTTTTTTGTGTTTTGTTTTTAGAAAATAGTTTTGGTTTAATTTTGATATGCCAAAAATGAATTGACCCCTCTGGCAAATTAATTAATTAATTATCCAAGTTAATTAATTAAGTTAATTTAACATGGTATGGTAAGCACAAACAAATCACCAAATAACTAAATGCAACGGAAAATAAATTTGACACAGGTGATTTGTTTACGAATGGGGAAAACTACAGAGGCAAAAACTCCACCGAGTGAATTTAAGGTCATCATTCCCAAGAATCCACTATTATCAATTACAAGCGGTTATAAGTAAAAGGAATCCCAATACCTAATGCCAACCTACAGTTGAACCCTTACCCTAATACCCAATTTGACTTGTATTGTAGCGGCAATCTCTCTATTCAATGCATGAATCCCAGTACGTGACTAACTAGTGATGCACGGATCCCAGTACATGACTAATACACCAACTTAAGGAAGATTGTTGGCTGCAAAGTTCTTCAGTTCATCAACAATGAAGATCAGGAAGTTTCTTGGTCACAAAATTCTTGGCATAAAGACGCAGTAGCTTCTACAGAGAATATGATGAACTAGGGCAATTTCTATCTTTGGTCACGATATGCATGGATTATTCTTTTGCAACTCCTTGCATCACTTTGCATCACCTTGCATCCTAGTGATGGCTCTTAAAATAATCCTTATATACGTCTAGGGTTGTGAGAAAAGAAACCCTACAAAAATGTTCAAGGATATGCATGTAATCAGATCTGGAAAACCTGATTTCATAATTCTTGACAGATATAGCTTGTGTCAAGCTTCTATCGAGCACTTGTTTCTTGGTCAGACTTGCATGGCTTCAATACTAAAATTGAATATTGTTTCTTGAAATACTAAACACATCCTGGATCTATCCAATTACAAGTAAAGTACGTTTTGTCAAATGATTAACCAATTACATCAAATTTGTCCCTAACAAATTTCTTATGCTATTATTTTTTTCACTTTAATGAAGTGTCCATCTATACACAATTTTTTTTTTTTTTTTAAAGTATAATGTGTTACTTTTTGTTTTATTTAATAGGGACATGATAGTAAATTTATACAAACTTTATTTTCAACAAAAAAAAAAAAAAAAGATTTCTATCCCTCCACCTTTCCACCCTCTCAAACAAACATAAATGAGGGAGACTAATCTTTTCTATCCTCCCACTTTTCAATCCTTCTAACTAAAAGGACCCTAAGAGAAGGTTGTACTTAGGAGTGATGTCCATGACATGAAATTCCACAATTGTCTCCATAGGGCCAATCTTCCAAGGAGCCTTGAAAGTACCCATAACTTTTCTTGAGGTATTTTTATATGCCCTAATGGTCAAAGGAGAGGGTATAATTGTTTCCACATCTAATCCAATGGTAAGGGCGATCTAAAAGGGCATACATTCAATGCGGATCCATTATCAATCAACACCATCGGAACCTTGGTGCCCATGCATTCAACCGTGATTTGTAGAGGTCTAGTGTGAGTGGCTCTTTTCTTTAAGGAGGAAGTTCTTCATTGGAAACGGCAAGAAGAGGATGAGATGGGGCCTCAACTCCTATGAGAGAGAGTACTTCTTATAGTGTAGTTTCTATATTCACCTCTTTCCCATTCAAAGCATCTAAGAGAGCACTACAATGCTTGTGAGAAGCCATAAGCATGCCCCATATCGATACATGAGCTTGAGTTTTCTTCAATTGAGTTAAAACTCGATATTCTTCCTCTTTCTCTTTAGCTTTCGTGGGTTTGGACCCTTCTCCTATGTCCCTACCAAGATGATCATTCTCCAAAAAAGATGGTTTGTAGTGTTTCCCACTCCTAGTAATATTGGCCACATTATCCTCTATGATTCCTTTCTTTAGCTTAATTATTCTTCTGGGGTGTATCCCCACACAGCCACTGCATTCTTCAAAACGGAATCTTTTTCAACCCATATTCCTTAAACTTCTACGGTATTAACTTCCTCTGTCTCTATCAACTTTGAATAATCCCATTCAATCTCTTCGATTTGCACCCAATTCTGATATAGAGGAGGAGCTCTATGCTTTAGAATGGGTAAGGTAGAAACTGTACTTGGCACGAAAAAAAATTTCTTGTTTTCTCGTACTATCCTAGTCCGTTTTGGCCTTAAATAAAGCGATAATGATGTATTTTAATTTTTTTCAATTTTTTTACTTTTTTTTTTGGGAAAGCGGTAAATTTGATCGAGAGAAACGGTACCTGGAATGAAATTTCTTTTTATCTCGTTTTCTTCTTGTACTGGCCTGGTTTGACAAGGAATTTGGGCAAAATGATATTTTTAATTTTTTGGAATTACTTTAATATTTTTTTTGAATCTTTTTTTTTCAGAATGCTCTAGCACAGGTAAGGTAGAAACTGTACTCGGCTCGAAAAATTTTCTTGTTTTTTCGTACTATCCTAGTCTGTTTTGGCCTTAAATAAAGCGATAATGATGTATTTTAATTTTTTGAATTCTTTTACTGTTTTTTTTTTTTTAAAGCGGTAACTTGGGTCGGGAGAAACGGTACCCGGAACGAAATTTCTTTTTATCTCGTTTTTTTCTTGTCCTGACCCGGTTTAACCAAGAATTTGGACAAAATGATATTTTTAATTTTTTTGAATTATTTTAATATTTTTTTTGAATTTTTTTTTTCAGAATGCTCTAGCACGGGTAAGGTAGAAATTGTACTCGGTTCGAAAAAATTTTTCTCATTTTTTGGGCCTATCCTAGTTCGTTTTGGCCTTAAAATAAAGCGATAATGATGTATTTTAATTTTTTGAATTTTTTTACTGTTTTTTTGGGAAAGCGGTAACCTGGGTCGGGAGAAACGGTACCCGGAACGAAATTTCTTTTTATCTCGTTTTCTTCTTGCCATAGCCAAGTTTGGCATGGAATTTGGGCTGAATGATATTTTTAATTTTTTTGAAATATTTCTAAAAATTTTTGAATTTTTTTTGAGAATGCTTTAGCACGGGTAAGGTAGATTCTGTACATGGTACAAAAATTTTTTTATCACTTTTTCAGGCTATTACGGTCTGGCTTGTTCATAAATGAAGTGGGAATGATTTTTTTTTAATTTTTTAACTATTTTTTTTGGAACGCTGTAACTTGGGTCAGGAGAAACGGTACCCAGAAGGAAATTTCTTTTTTATCTTGTTTTCTTCTTGTCCTGGCCCGATTTGACCAGGAGTTTGGGAAAAATGAATTTTTTAATTTTTTTCAATTATTTTAATTTTTTTTTTGAATTTTTTTTTTTCAGAATGCTCTTGCACGGTAAAGGTAAAAACTGTACTCGGTTCGAAAAAAAATTTCTCATTTTTTTTGGCCTATCCATGTCCATTTCAGCCATAAAATAAAGTGATAATGATGTATTTTAATTTTTAAAAATTTTTACTGTTTTTTTGGAAAAGCGGTAACTTGGGTCGAGAGAAACGGTACCCAGAACGAAATTTCTTTTTATCTTGTTTTCTTCTTGTCCTAGCCTGGTTTGGCACAAAATTTGGGTGAAATGATATTTTTAATTTTTTTGAAATATTTTTAAAAAAATTTTGAATTTTTTTTTGAAAATGCTCTAGCACGGGAAAGGTAGAATCTGTACTCGGTACGAAATTTTTTTTTTTCATTTTTTGTGGCTATTACGGGCTGGCTTGGTTAGAAATGAAGCGAGAATGATTTTTTTAATTTTTTGAATTTTTGAACAATTTTTTTTGGAACACTGTAACTTTTGTTGGGAGAAACGGTACCTGTAACTTTTGTTGGGAGAAACGGTACCTGGAACGAAATTTTTTTTTGAATTATTTCAATATATTTTTTTGAATATTTTTTTTCAGAATGCTCTAGAACGAGTAAGGTAGAAACTGTACTTGGCTCGAAAAAAAATTTCTTGTTTTTTCGTACTATCCTAGTCCATTTTCGCCTTAAATATAGTGATAATGATGTATTTTCATTTTTTTCAATTTTTTTACTGTTTTTTTTGGGAAAACGGTAACTTGGGTCGGGAGAAACGGTACCCGGAACGAAATTTCTTTTCATCTCATTTTCTTCTTGTACTGGCCCGGTTTGATAGGGAATTTGGGGAAAATGATATTTTTAATTTTTTTTTTTGAATCTTTTTTTTTTTGAAAATGCTCTACCACGGGTAAGGTAGAAACTGTACTCGGCTCGAAAAAAATTTTCTTCCTTTTTCGTACTATCCTAGTCCGTTTTGGCCTGAAATAAAGAGATAATGATGTATTTTAATTTTTTGAATTTTTTTACTGTTTTTTTTTTTGAAAGCGGTAACTTGGGTCAGGTGAAACGGTACCCGAAACAAAATTTCTTTTTATCGCCTTTTCTTCTTGTCCTGCACCGGTTTGACCAAGAATTTGGGCAAAATGATATTTTTAATTTTTTTCAATTATTTTAATATTATTTTATTTTTTTTTTTTCAGAATGCTCTAGCACGGTTAAGGTAGAAACTGTACTTGGTTCGAAAAAAACTTTCTCCTTTTTTCGGCCTATCCGAGTTCTTTTTGGCCTTAAAATAAAGCGATAATGATGTATTTTAATTTTTTGAATTTTTTTATTGTTTTTTTTTGGAAAGTGGTAACCTGGGTCGGGAGAAATGGTACCCGAAACGAAATTTCTTTTTATCTCCTTTTCTTCTTGTCCTGACCCAGTTTGACCAAGAATTTGGGAAAAATGATATCTTTAATTTTTTTCAATTAATTTAATATTTTTTTTGAATTTTTTTTTTCCGAATGCTCTAGCATGGTTAAGGTAGAAACTGTACTCGGCTCCAAAAAAAATTTCTCGTTTTTTCAGCCTATCCGAGTACGTTTTGGCCTTAAAATAAAGCAATAATGATGTATTTTAATTTTTTGAATTTTTTTACTGTTTTTTTTGGAAAGCGGTAACCTGGGTCGGGAGAAACGGTACCCGGAACGAAATTTCTTTTTATCTCGTTTCTTCTTGTCCTAGCCTGGTTTGGCACAAAATTTGGGTGAAATGATATTTTTAATTTTTTTGAAATATTTTAAAAAAAAATTTGAATTTTTTTTTGAAAATGCTCTAGCACGGGAAAGGTAGAATCTATACTCGGTACGAAATTTTTTTTATCACTTTTTGTGGCTACTACGGTCCGGCTTGGTCAGAAATGAAGCAAGAATGATTTTTTTAATTTTTTGAATTTATTAACAATTTTTTTTGGAACGCTGTAACTTTTGTCGGGAGAAATGGTACCCAGAACGAAATTTCTTTTTATCTCATTTTCTTCTTGTACTGGCCCGGTTTGACAAGGAATTTGGGTAAAACGATATTTTTTATTTTTTAAAATTATTTTAATATTTTTTTTGAATCTTTTTTTTCAGAACGCTCTAGAACGGGTAAGGTAGAAACTGTACTCGGCTTGAAAAAAATTTTCTTGTTTTCTCGGCCTATCCGAGTCCGTTTTGGCCTTCAAATAAAGCGATAAGGATGTATTTTAATTTTTTGAATTTTTTTACTGTTTTTTTTGGAAAGCAGTAACCTGGGTCAGGAGAAACGATACCCGGAGAGAAATTTTTTTTTGTTTTGAATTTTTTTTGAGAATGCTCTGGAACAGGTAATGTCCTGTAATCGGTACGAAAAATTATTTTTATCACTTTTTAAGGCTATTCCGGTCTAGTTTGGTTTGGAATGAAGCGAGAATGATTTTTTGAAATTTGTGAATTTTTTGAATTTTTTAACTATTTTTTTTGGAACGCAGTAACATGGGTTGGGAGAAACGGTCACTCGAAGAAAATTTATTTTTGTGTCGTTTTCTTCTTATACTGGCCCGGTTTGGCTTGGAATTTGGGCATAAATATATTTTTAATTTTTTCGATTATTTTATTATTATTTTTTTTTTTTTGAGAATGCTAAACATGTAAGGTAGAAACCGTATTCGGTTCGCAAATTATTTTTATCACTTCTTAAGGAAATTCCAGCCCGGTGTGGTTTGAAATAAAACAAGAATGACGTTCTTTAATTTTTTGAATTTTTTTACTATCTTTTTGGGAACGCGGTAACATGGGTTGGGAGAAACGGTACCCGGAACGAAATTTATTTTTATCTTGTTTTCTTCTTGTTTTAGCCCGATCTGACATGCAATTTGGGCAGAACGATATTTTTAATTTTTTGAATTATTTTATATATATATTTTTTGAATTTTTTTGACATTGCTCTAGCATTGGTAAGGTAGAAACTGTATTCGGTTCGAAAATTTTTTTATTACTTTTTTGGCCTATCCCAGACCGTTTTGGCCTTAAATAAAGCGAGAATGATGTATTTAATTTTTGAATTTTTTACTTTTTTTTGGGAAAGCTGTAACTTGGGTTGGGAGAAACAGTACCCGGAATAAGATATATTTTTGTCTCGTTTTCTTCTTATCCTAGCCCGGTTTGGCCTGGAATTTTCGGCATAATTCTAGTTTAATTTTTCTCGATTATTTTAATATTTTTTTTGAAAATGCTTTAGCACAGGTAAGTTCGAAACTGTACTCGGTACGTAAATTTTTTTTTTTATCACTTCTTAAGGTAATTCTGGTCCAGTTTGATCTGAGATGAAGCGAGAATGATTTTTTTAATTTTTTTGAATTTTTTAACTATTTTTTTTGGAACGCTGTAACATTGATTTTTTAGAAACGGTACCTGGAACGAAATTTCTTTTTATCTCGTTTTCTTCTTGTCCTAACCCGGTTTGGAATGGAATTTGGGCGGAAGGATATTTTTAATTTTTTTGAATTTTTTAATATATTTTTTGAATTTTTTTAAGAATACTCAAGCAAGGGTAAGGTAGAAACTGTACTATATTCAAAAAAAATCTTAACGCTTTTACAGCCTATCTTTGTCCGTTTTGGCCTTAAATAAAGCGTGAATGAAGTATTTTAATTTTTTGAATTTTTTTACTATATTTTTGGAAACGCTGTAAAGGGTCGGGAGAAAGGGTACCCGGAACGAAATTTTTTATATCTCGTTTTTTCCCTTGTCATGACCTGGTTTGGCATGGAATTTGTGCAGAATGATATTTTTAATTTTTTTGATTTTTTTGAATTTTTTTTGAATTTTTTTTTTTCAAAATGCTCTAGCACTGGTAAGGTAGAAACTGTATTCGGTTCGAAAGAAAATTTATCTTTTTTTCGGGAGACACGGTACCTGGAACGAAATTTCTTTTTATCTCGTTTTCTACTGGACCTGGCTCGATTTGGCATGGAATTTAGGCGGAATGATATTTTTAATTTTTTTGAATTATTTTAATATTATATTTGAATGATATTTTTGAGAATGCTCTATCACGGCTACGGTTGAAACCGTACTCGGTTCGAAAAAAAAATTTATCGTTTTTTCAGCCTATCCTAGTCCATTTTGGCCTTAAAACCGGGAACGAAATTTATTTTTATCTCGTTTTCTTTTTATCCTGCACCGATCTGACATGGAATTTGGGCAGAACGATATTTTTAATTTTTTGAATTATTTTAATATTTTTTTTGAATTTTTTTGAGAATGCTCTAGCAAGGATAAGGTAGAAATGTACTCAGTTCGAAAATTTTTTTTTTTCGCTTTTTCGGCCTATCCTTTTCCGTTCTGGCCTTAAATAAATATAGCGAGAATGATGTATTTTAATTTTTTGAATTTTTTCACAGTTTTTTTGGGAAAGCGGAACTTGGGTCGGGAGAAACAGCACCCATAACGAAATTTATTTTTATCTTGTTTTGCTTATGTCCTGGCCTGGTCTGGGTTGGAATTTGGGCACGACGATATTTTTAATTTTTTGAATTATTTTAATATTTTTTTTAATTCTTTTGAGAATGCTCTAGCAAGGGTAAGGTAGAAACATTACTCAGTTAGAAAACAAATTTTATCACTTTTTTAGCCTATCCTAGTCCGTTTTGGCCTTAAATAAAGCGAATATGATGTATTTTAATTTTTGAATTTTTTTACTATTTTGTTCGGAACACAGTAACTTGGGTCGGGAGAAACGGTACCCATAACGAAATTTCTTTTTATCTTGTTTTCTTCTTGTCCTGACCATAACGAAAATTTTTTTTATCTTGTTTTCTTCTTGTCCTGACTCGATTTGGCATGGAATTAGGGCAGAATGATATTTTTAATTTTTTTTGGATTTTTTTTTAGACTGCTCTAGCACGAGTTAGGTAGAAACTATACTCGGTATGAAAATTTTTTTTAACACTTTTTGTGGCTATTCCGGTCCGGTTAGGTCAGAAATGAAGCAAGAATGATTTTTTTTTAATTTTTTGAATTTTTTAACTATTTTTTGGGAATGCTATGACGTGGGTTGGGAGAAACGGTACCGGGAACGAAATTTCTTTTTATCTCATTTTCTTCTTGTCCTAGGCCGGTTTGGAACGAAATTTGGGCAGAAATGATATTTTTAATTTTTTTTTATTTTAATATTTTTTTTGAATTTTTTTAGAATGCTCTAGGACAAGGGAGAAACTGTACTCGGTTGAAAAAAACTCTATCGCTTTTTCGGCCTATCCTTATCCGTTTTGGCCTTAAATTAATAAAGCAAGAATGATGTTTTTTAATTTTTTGAATTTTTTTACAGTTTTTTTAGGAAAGAGGAAACATGATTAGGGAGAAACGGCACCCGGAACGAAATTTATTTTTTTCTTGTTTTGTTCATGTCATGGTGGAGTCCGCAATACAAGATCGCTTGACACTCCTCTAAGTTATGGCTCCACCTCCCAAAGTTAAAACACATCATGATGTGGATTTTCTAAAATCTAGATCCGACTGAAAGTCTGAATCTGTATAGCCAATGGGTATCAAATCCTCACTTCGGTAAACAAGCATAAAATCTCTCGTTCTCTGTAGATACTTGAGAATATGCTTTACATCTTGCCAATGTTTTGGTCTTGGATATGATTAATATCGACTGACCATGCCAACTGAATAACAAATATCTGGTCTAGTACAAAGCATGACATACATGAGACTTCCTACTGCAGAAGCATAAGGAACTTGTCTCATCATATCTACCTCCTCTTGAGTCTTAGGCCTTTGGTCATCAGACAGAGGAACTCCATGTCTAAAAGGAAGTAATCATTTCTTGGAGTTTTGCATGCTAAACCATTCTAGAACCTTATCTATATATCCAACTTGTGATAAGCCTAACATCTTATTCTTGCGATCTCGCCAAAGCTTGATCCCTAGAATAAAATTAGCCTCAGCCAAGTCCTTCATATCAAATTGGCTAGACAACCAAACCTTTACCGATGACATTACACATACATCATCATCTACATAAAGTACTAGGAACATTACTACTTTATCTCGATGTCTTTTGTACACACATGGTTCATCAAGATTTTGTTCAAAACCAAATGACTTGATTGCTTGATCAAATTTGATGTTCCATGACCTAGATGCTTGCTTGAAGTCCATAAATGGACCTTTTCAATTTGCATACCATATGCTCTTGGTATTCAGCTATGAAACCTTCCGGTTGCATCATATAGATTTCCTCTTCAAGATTGCCATTAAGAAATATAGTCATGACATCCAATTTCCAAATCTCATAATCATAATGAGCAGCAATGGATAAGAGAATTCTGATAGATTTAAGCATTGCTACTGGTGAAAAGGTTTCTTCATAATCAATACCTTCTTTTTGTGTATACCCTTTTGCCACTAGCCTTGGTTTAAACGTTTCAACCTTTCCATCTATCCCTCTCTTCCTCTTGTAAACCCATTTTCTACCAATAGGTTTAATGCCGTTAGGCGCCTTTACAAGATCCCAAACTTGATTGGAATATATGGAATCTAATTCAGATTTCATAATTTTGACCCAATGATTTGCATCTATATCATTCATTGCTTCATCATATGTGTAGGGATCCGATTCAGTCTCTTCTGAGATAGCTTCATAAGTTTCTCCCAAACCTATGAATCTTATAGGAGGCTGAACAATTCTCCCATTACGACGAGGCACCTGTTTACTAGATATCTTATGAGTAGTATCTTGTGGTGTATCTAATACATCCACATCATCCCTAGTTTCATCTATTGGTTGTTCAACTATATGTTTATTCATTTCAACCAACACAACTCTACTTTTAGGAGTATAGTCATTCATATAGTCATTTTCCAAGAATTTGGCATTTGTACTAACAAAAACTATATTATCCTTACGACTATAGAATAAATAACCCCTAGTTTCTTTTGGATAACCTACAAGCAAACATACTTCTGATTTTGGTTCCAATTTATCAGGCTTCCCTTTTAGCATATATGCTGGACAACTCCAAATGTGGAGATATTTCATACTAGGCTTACGCCCACTCCACAATTCCATGGGTGTTTTGGGAACAGATTTTGATGGAACTAAATTCAAAAGATGTATTGCTGTATTTATGGCATAACCCCAAAAAGAGATCGGTAAATTTGAGTAACTTATCACGGACCTAACCATTTCTAAAAGAGTCCTATTCCTTCTTTCTGCTACACCATTCTGTTGGGGAGTTCTAGGTGCAGTCAATTGGGATACAATCCCATTTTGTGTTAAGTAATCCTTGAAATCCCCAAGAAGGTATTCACCACCACGATCAGATCAGATGGCTTTTATGCGTTTACCTAATTGATTCTCAACTTCAACTCTAAACTCTTTAAACTTTTCAAAGGCTTTGGACTTCCGTTTCATTAGGTACATATAACCATATCTTAAGTAATTATCGGTAAAAGTGATGAAGTACTCATAACCTCATTTTGCTTGGGTTGACATAGGACCACATACATCCGTATGAACTAATTCAAGTAATTCTTGGGCTCTTCTACCTTTTGCATTAAAAGGTCGTTTGGTCATTTTTACCTTCCAAACAAGATTCCTAAACTAGAAATTCATCAAAGTCCATGGGTTCTAAGAGTCCATCTTTGATCAGTCTTTGAATTATGTTTGAATTAATATGACCCAAACGCATGTGCCAAAGATATGCATCATTAGTAGAAGGAAACTTTCTCTTTAATGATTTTACATGAGAGTCATTATCTAATTCAGAATTACATAATTCATGCTTATCAGGAGTTAAAATATAAAGACTATCCACAATATTACCAGAACAGATAAACATTTTACCCTTCTTTATTACAACATTGTCTTTAAGGATAACACAATATCCATGTTTACCCAAATAAGTTGTAGACAGTCTTCGAATACTAAAACTCTTGACTTAAAACATAAATTATAAACACCAACAGCTACAACTGGAATCCTGTTCCCATCAGCCAAAGTAAGAAACAATTCTCCTTCTTTAAGTTTTCTGGTCTCCTAGAACCCCTACAAAGAATTGCAGATATGATTAGTACAACCTGAATCCACACACCAGGAATCTATGGGATTTTGTACCAAACATATTTTAAGGAGGAAAGAATTATTCATACCCTTATTATTGGCAGCCTTGAATTTTGGACAATTCCTCTTCCAATGTCCTTTCTCACCATAATGGAAACACTTTCCTTTGATTTTCTTTCCTTTGTCAGTAACTCCTAATGCAATTTGTTTACCCTCTTACTTGGTGAAGTCCGTCTTCTTCTTCTTTTTCTTACCCTTACCTTTCGACTTAGGTTGAGAAGTAGAAGCTTCACCCACATTGGCTTCAACATTAGAAGTACCAAGAATGCCTTCCGCCGCTACCAATTCATTCATTAATTCAGACAAAGAGTAAATCTTTTTATTCATATTATAATTGAGTCTGAATTCCTGGGTTTGCCTTTTTTTTTTTTTTTTTTTGGGTTAATTTACTAATTCTTACATGATTTCTGTTATTGGGTGGGTTGTATTGTTTTTGGTTTGATAATTGATAAATTCTGCAATTTTTTTTTTTGGTTGATTTGTGATGTTAAGTGTGGAAAATGAAAGCGTGGGTCTTGTGATCTACTGATCTGTAACTAGCTTACCATGTATTAATGAAAATGGCTTGTCTATGATCTGTAATTTTGTGATTTTTGATGTGAAGCTTGGAATTTTTTTTTTTTTTTTCCTTAAATTGGGTCAAGGTTTAGGGCCTTTAGATTGGGCCTTGAAGGGGGACGGCTGGACGGGGCCCGGCTGGGGCGGGTCCAGGCCCTGAGAAAAAAACCCGGTTAGTAAACGGGCCGAGTTCGGGCCACAGATCTTAGCCTGCGGGTCGGGTCCGGGTATGGAAAAACCCGGTCCGAACCCGACTCGTTGCCATTCCTACTATATAAAGTGGGTTGGGAGAAACGGTACTGGAAACAAAATTTCTTTTTATCTCGTTTTCCTCTTGTCCTGGGCCGGTTTGGAACGAAATTTGGCAGAATGATATTTTTAATTTTTTTGATTTATTTTAATATTATTTTTGAATTTTTTTGAGAAAGCTCTAGCAAGGATAAGGTAGAAACAGTACTTGGGTCGAGAGAAACGGCACCCAGAACGAAATTTATTTTTATCCTGTTTTGTTCATGTCCTGGCCCGGTTTGGTTTGGAATTTGGGCAGAATGATATTTTTAATTTTTTAGAATTATTTTAATTTTTTTTTTTGAATTTTTTTTGAGAATGCTCTAGCACGGGTTACGTAGAACCTATACTAGGTACGAAATTTTTTTTTATCACATTTTATGGCTATTCTGGTCTAGTTTGGTCAGAAAGGAAGTGGTAATGATTTTTTTAATTTTTTTTTCATTTTTTAACTATTTTTTTTAAGAACACAGTATGGCAAGTTTGGGGAAACGGTACCTGGAACGAAATTTAATTTTATCTCGTTTTCTTTTTGTCCTGGATCGGTCTGGCATGGAATTTTGGGCAGAACGATATTTTTAATTTTTTGAGTTATTTTAATATTATTTTTGAATTTTTTTGAGAATGCTCTAGCAAACTATACTCAGTTCGAAAAAAATTTTATCACTTTTTCGGCATATCCTTTTCCGTTCTGGCCTTAAAACAAATGCAGTGAGAATGATGTATTTTAAGTTTTTGAATTTTTTTCATAGTTTTTTTGGGAAAGCGGAAACTAAGGTCGAGAGAAACGGCACCTAGAACGAAATTTATTTTTACCTTGTTTTGTTCATGTCCTAGCCCCGGTTTGGGTTGGAATTTGGGCAGAATGATATTTTTAATTTTTTTGAATTATTTTAATATTTTTTTTGAATTGTTTTATAGAATGCTCAAGCACGAGTTTGGTAGAACCTGTACTCGGTACGAAAATTTTTTTTTATCACTTTTTATGGCTATTCCGGTCCGGTTTGGTCAGAAATGAAGTGACAATGATTTTTTTAATTTTATTTTTCATTTTTTAACAATTTTTTTAAGAATGCTGTAAGGTGGGTCGGGAGAAACGGTACCGGGAACGAAATTTATTTTTATCTCATTTTCATTTTGTCCTGGACCGGTCTGGCATGGAATTTGGGCAAAACAATATTTTTAATTTTTGAATTATTTTAATATTATTTTTGAATGTTTTTGAGAATGCTCTAGCAGGGATAAGGTAAGTTTTGGCCGTAAATAAATGTAGCGAGAATGATGTATTTTTATTTTTTGAATTTTTTCACAGTTTTTTTGGGAAAGCGAAAACTTAGGTCGTTAGAAACAGCACCTAGAACGAAATTTATTTTTATCTTGTTTTGTTTAAGTCCTGGCCTGGTTTGGGTTGGAATTTGGGCACGAAGATATTTTTAATTTTTTGAATTATTTTAATTTATTTTTTTAATTCTTTTGAGAATGCTAAGCAAGGGTGCGGTAGAAACATTACTCAGTTCGAAAAGAAATTTTATCGCTTTTTAAGCCTATCCTAGTCCGTCTTGCCCTTAAATAAAGCGAATATGATGTATTTAAATTATGGAATTTTTTTACTATTTTGTTCGGAACGCAGTAACTTGGGTCGGGAGAAACGGTACCCAGAACGAAATATTTTGTTATCTTATTTTCTTCTTGTCCTGACCCGGTTTGGCTTGGAATTTGGGCAGATTGATATTTTTAATTTTTTTGAATTATTTTAACATTTTTTTGGATTTTTTTTAGAATGCTCTAGCACGGGTTAGGTAGAAACTGTACTCAGTGTGAAAATTTTTTTTAACACTTTTGTGGCTATTCCGGTTCGGTTAGGTCAGAAATGAAGCGAGAATGATTTTTTTTTTGAATTTTTTGAATTTTTTTAACTATTTTTTGGAAACGCTGTAACGTGGGTTGGGAGAAACAGTACCGGGAAAGAAATTGCTTTTTATCTCATTTTCTTCTTCTCATGGGCCGGTTTGGAAAGAAATTTGGGCAGAATGAAATTTTTAATTTTTTTTATTTATTTTAATATTTTTTTTGAATTTTTTTGAGAATGCTCTAGCAAGGATAAGGTAGAAACCGTATTCGGTTCAAAAAAAATTTTATTACTTTTTCGGCCTATCCTTATCCGTTTTGGCCTTAAATAAACTAAGCGAGAATGATGTATTTTAATTTTTTGAATTTTTTCACAGTATTTTTGGGATAGCGGAAACTTGGGTCGGGAGAAACGGCACCCGGAACGAAATTTATTTTTATCTAGTTTTGTCCATGTCCTGGTCCGGTCTGGGTTGGAATTTGGGCAGAATGATATTTTTAATTTTTCAGAATTATTTTAATTTTTTTTTGAATTTTTTTTTGAGAATGCTCTAGCACGGGTTAGGTAGAAATTTTACACGGTACGAAATTCTTTTTATCACTTTTTATGGCTATTCCGGTCCGGTTTGGATAGAAATGAAGTGATAATGATTTTTTTTAATTTTTTAACTATTTTTTTAAGAACACTGTAAGGTGGGTTGGGAGAAACGGTACCTGGAATGAAATTTATTTTTGTCTAGTTTTCTTTTTGTCCTGGGCCGGTCTGGCATGGAATTTGGGCAGAAGATATTTTTAATTTTTTGAATTATTTTAATATTACTTTTGAATTTTTTTCAGAATGCTCTAGCAAGGATAATGTAAAACTGTACTCAATTCGAAAAAAATTTTATCGCTTTTTCGGCCTATCCTTGTCCATTTTGGCCTTAAATAAATATATCGAGAATGATGTATTTTAATTTTTTGAATTTTTTCACAGTTTTTTTTGGAAAGCGGAAACTTGGGACGGGAGAAACGGCACCTAGAAAAAAATTTATTTTTATCTTGTTTTGTTCATATCCTGGCCTGGTTTGGGTTGGAATTTGGGCACGACGGTATTTTTAATTTTTTGAATTATTTTCATATATTTTTTGAATTCTTTTTAGAATGCAAGAGCAAGGGTAAGGTAGAAACATTACTCAGTTAGAAAAGAAATTTTATCGCTTTTTCAGCCTATCCCAGTCCGTTTTGGCCTTAAATAAAGCGAATATGATGAATTTTAATTTTTGAATTTTTTTACTATTTTGTTCGGAACGCCTTAACTTGGGTCGGGAGAAACGGTACCCAGAACAAAATTTCTTTTTATCTTGTTTTCTTCTTGTCCTGACCCAGTTTCGCATGGAATTTGGGCAGAATGACATTTTTAATTTTTTTGAATTATTTTAATATTTTTTTTGGATTTGTTTTTAGAATGCATTAGCACGGGTTAGGTAGAAATTGTACTTGGTATGAAATTTTTTTTTTAACACTTTTTGAGGCTATTGCGATCTGGTTAGGTCAGAAATGAAGCGAGATTGATTTTTTTAATTTTTTAACTATATTTTTAGGAACGCTATAACATGAGTTGGGAGGAACGGTATCGGGAACGAAATTTATTTTTATCTCGTTTTCTTCCTGGCCTAGGCTGGTTTCGAACGAAATTTGGGCAGAATGATATTTTTAATTTTTTAGAATTATTGTAATATTTTTTTTGAATTTTTTTTGAGAATGCTCGAGCACGGGTTAGGTAGATACGGTACTCGGAACGAAATTTTTTTTATCACTTTTAATCGCTATACCGGTTCGGCTTGGTCAGAAGTGAAGTGATAATGATTTTTTTAGTTTATTTTTTTCATTTTTTAATTATTTTTTAAGAACACTGTAAGGTGGGTTGGGAGAAACGGTACTTGGAACGAAATTTATTTTTATCTCGTTTTCTTTTTGTCTTGGACCGGTCTGGCATGGAATTTGGGCAGAACGATATTTTTAATTTTTTGAATTATTTTAATATTATTTTTGAATTTTTTTGAGAACGCTAAGCAAGGATAAGGTTAGGGATGGCAATTTAAATCCGACCCGCGGATACCCGGCCCGGCCCGACCCTAATGGGCCGGATTTTACCCGGCCCGATAAAGAATAGGGTCGGGTATGGGTTTTTAAAAAAAAACCCGAAGCGGGTCCGGGTCGGGTCCGGGTTTTATCAAAAAAACCCGGACCCGACCCGAAACCCGGCCCGGTTATAACCCGGTTACCATGAAATTACTAAAAACCCCCCCTTATATATATATATATATATATATCATTGTAAACCCTAAGTCATTAACCCAATCCCCAGCCGCCTCTCATAGTCTCATTCCCATTTCAATTCACGCCTCACCCTCACCCTCAATCTCTCTGCCACTCACGTAGCCACGCACAAGAGCACGCAGCCATGCCTCGGCCTCACTTTGACTGTCACTCACACAGTCACTCACTCACTCTCAAGCACGCAGTCACTCCTCGGCCAAGCTCACAGAAAAGCAACGTGTTTCATACTTCTTAGCTAAGGATCCCAATAAAAAGAAGTTTCTCTCTCGAAATTTCTCGAAGTTTCATACTCCTTTCAATACTACTCGTCTTGCAGATATAAAACTCTGTAAGCTCTGAGTTTCAAAGTGCATCATTGATGGTGTTCTTTAAATCTTGTTGATGTTGACTAGCTTTCTTCATCTATTGGTCAGATTTTTACTTTTCTGGGGTTTTCAGCTTCTGGGTTTTTCTTTAGACCGGTTGATTGTTTATTGGATGACCTAGTTTTGTGCTTCATGTTTAATTTTCATATGAATCTTTATTTGGTCTTGAAGTAAGGCCAGGACCGTAGGATCTTATTAGTTATCAACTGGGAAATGAGAACTGTATCTGTATATGTGTCACTGTTCTTGAATTCTTGTGACGATGATAAGTGAAAGTAAGCACAAAGATTCGATGTAGATACAATAAATATGTTAGTAGGAACTTGCAATTTAAGCTGCTTTTGTAATTTCTTAGCCTTTTTAATTTGTTGGTTTGTGGAGGATAAGACATTTTGTAATGGTGATTTCTGGACTCATGAACAAAAGGGGTCATCCCATATTTGACTTATTATTATTATTTTTTGGCCTTTTGGTTTTGTGTAATTGTCTTAGGAGATAGGCTATTATGAAAGTTCACAGAGCCAAAAAAAAAAAAAAAAAAACTAAATTGGAAATGTATTAGAGCCTAGACTTAACCGAAAATAGCATACAACATTTGATTGGGCTTCAAAAAAAATTTTTTTTGGTTGGGCCAGATTTGGGCCCAAGCGGCTAAACGGGGCCCGTGGGGCCCGCAGGGCCCGGCGGGGCGGGTCTGGGCCCCGGGAAAAAAATCCGATTAATAATCGGGTCGGGTCCGGGTCACGGGTCCAGGCCCGCGGGTCGGGTCCGGGTATGCAAAAACCCGGCCCGAACCCGACCCGTTGCCATTCCTAGATAAGGTAGAAACTGTACTTAGTTCAAAAAAAGTTTTATTGCTTTTTCGGCCTATCCTTGTCCCTTTTAGCCTTAAAATAAATATAGCACGAATGATGTATTTAAATTTTTTCAATTTTTTCACAGTTTTTTTGGGAAAGCGGAAACATGGGGCGGGAGAAACGGCACCTAGAACGAAATTTATTTTTATCTTGTTTTGTTCAAGTCCTGGCCCGGTTTTGGTTGGAATTTGGGCAGAATGATATTTTTAATTTTTCAGAATTATTTTAATTTTTTTGGACAATGCTCACGGGTTAAGTAGAAACTGTACTAGGTAAAAAAAAAAATTTATCACTTTTTATGGCTATTCCGGTCCGATTTGGTCAGAAGTGAAGTGATAATGATTTTTAAATTTTTTTTTTTCATTTTTTAACTATTTTTTTAAGAAGTTTGTAAGGTGGTTTGGGAGAAACGGTACCTGGAATGAAATTTATTTTTATTTCGTTTTCATTTTGTCCTGGACCGATTTGGCACGGAATTTGGGCAGAACGATATTTCTAATTTTTTGTATTATTTTAATATTATTTTTGAATTTTTTTGAGAATGATCTAGCAAGGAAAAGGTAGAAACTGTACTCAGTACGAAAAAAAATATATCGCTTTTTTGGCCTATCCTTGTCCGTTTTGGCCTTAAATAAATATAGCAAGAATGATGTATTTTAATTTTTTGAATTTTTTAATAGCTTTTCTGGGAAAGTGGAAACTTGGGTCGTGAGAAACGGCACCTAGAACGAAATTTATTTTTGTCTTGTTTTGTTCATGTCCTGGCCTGGTTTGGGTTGGAATTTGGGCACGACGATATTTTTAATTTTTTGAATTATTTTAATATATTTTTTGAATTTTTTTAAGAATACTCTAGCAAGGATAAGGTAGAAACTGTACTCAGTTCGAAAAAAAATTTATCGCTTTTCCGGCCTGTCCTTGTTCGTTTTGGCCTTAAATAAATATAGCGAGAATGATGTATTTCAATTTTTTGAATTTTTTCATAGTTTTTCTAGGAAAGCGGAAACTTGGGTTGGGAGGAACGGCACCTAGAACGAAATTTATTTTTATCTTGTTTTGTTCATGTCCTGGCCTGGTTTGGGTTGGAATTAGGGCACGACGATATTTTTAATTTTTTGAATTGTTTTAATTTATTTTTTTAATTCTTTTGAGAATGTTCTAGCAAGGGTGCGGTAGAAACATTACTCAGTTAGAAAAGAAATTTTATCGCTTTTTCCGCCTATCCTAGTCCATTTTGGCCTTAAATAAAGCGAATATGATGTATTTTAATTTTTGAATTTTTTTCGGAACGCAGTAACTTGGGTCGGGAGAAACGGTACCCAGAACGAAATTTCTTTTTATCTTGTTTTCTTCTTGTCCTGACCCGGTTTGGCATGGAATATGGGCAGAATGATATTTTTAATTTTTTTGAATTATTTTATTATTTTTTTTGGATTTTTTTTAGAATGCTCTCGCACGGGTTAGGTAGAAACTGTACTCGGTATGAAATGTTTTTTGAAAACTTTTTGTGGCTATTTCGGTCCGGTTAGGTAAAAAATGAAGCGAGAAAGATTTTTTAGTTTTTTGAAATTTTTAACTATTTTTTTGGGAACGCTGTAAAGTGGGTTGGGAGGAATGGTACCGGGAGCGGAATTTCTTTTTATCTCATTTTCTTCTTGTCCTGGGCTGGTTTGGAACAAAATTTGGGCAGAATGATATTTTTAATTTTTTTGTGAATGCTCTAGCAAGGATAAGGTAGAAACTGTTCTTGGTACAAAAGAAATTTTATCGCTTTTTCGGCCTATCCTTATCCGTTTTGGCCTGAAATAAATAATGCAAGAATGATGTGTTTTAATTTTTTGAATTTTTTTACTGTTTTTTTGGGAAAGCGAAAATTTGGGTTGGGAGAAACAGCACCCGGAACGAAATTTATTTTTATCTTGTTTTGTTCTTGTCCTGGCCCGGTTTGGGTTGGAATTTGGGAAGAATGATATTTTTAATTTTTTAGAATTATTTTAATATTTTTTTGAATTTTTTTGAGAATGCTCTAGCACGGGTTAGGTACAAACTATACTCGGTACGAAATTTTTTTATCACTTTTTATGGCTATTTCAGTCCGGTTTGGTTAGAAATGAAGTGATAATGATTTTTTTATTTTTTATTTTCATTTTTTAACTATTTTTTTAAGAACGCTGTAAGGTTGGTTGGGAGAAACGATACATGGATTGAAATTTATTTTTATCCCGCTTTCTTTTTTTGTCCTGGACCAGTCTTGCTCGAAATTTGGGCAGAACGATATTTTTAATTTTTTGAATTATTTTAATATTATTTTTGAATTTTTTTGAGAATGCTCTAGCAAGGATAAGGTAGAAACTGTACTCAGTTCAAAAAAAAGTTTTTTCGCTGTTTCGGCCTATCCTTGTCTGTTTTGGCCTTAAATGAATATCGCGAGAATGATGTATTTTAATTTTTTGAATTTTTTCTCAGTTTTTCTAGGATAGCGGAAACTTGGGTTGGGAGAAACGGCACCTAGAAAGAAATTTATTTTTATCTTATTTTGTTCATGTCCTGGCCTAGTTTGGGTTGGAATTTTGGCACGACGATATTTTTAACTTTTTGAATTATGTTAATAAATTTTTTTAATTCTTTTGAGAATGCTCTAGCAAGGGTAAGGTAGAAACATTACTCAGTCAGAAAATAAATTTTATCATTTTTTCAGCCTATCCTTGTCCGTTTTGGTCTTAAATAAAGCGAATATGATGTATTTTAATTTTTGAATTTTTTTACTATTTTGGTCGGAGCGCAGTAACTTGGGTTGGGAGAAACGGAACCCAGAACGAAATTTCTTTTTATCTTGTTTTCTTCTTGTCCTGACCCGGTTTTGCATGGAATTTGGGCAGAATGATATTTTCAATTTTTTTGAATTATTTTATTATTATTTTGGATTTTTTTTTATAATGCTGTAGCACGTGTTAGGTAGAAACTGTACTGGGTGTGAAAATTTTTTTAACACTTTTTCAGCCTATCCTTCTCCGTTTTGGCCTTTATTAAATAAAGTGAGAATGATGTGTTTTAGTTTTTTCAATTTTTTTACAGTTTTTTTGGGAAAGCGAAAACTTGGGTCGTGAGAAATGGCACCCAGAATAAAATTTATTTTTTTCTTGTTTTGTTCATGTCCTGGCCCGGTTTAGGTTGGAATTTGGGCAGAATGATATTTTTAATTTTTTTGAATTATTTTAATATTTTTGAATTATTTTAATATTTTTGAATTATTTTAATATTTTTTTTAGAATGCTCTCGCACGGGCTAGGTAGAACCTGTACTTGGTACGAAATTTTTTTTATCACTTTTTATGGCTATTCCGGTGAGGTTTGGCCAGAAATGAAGTGGTAATGATTTTTTTAATTTTTTTTTCATTTTTTAACTATTTTTTAAGGAACGCAGTAAGGCGGGTTGGGATAAACGGTTCCGGGAACGAAATTTATTTTTATCTCGTTTTCTTTTTGTCCTGGACTGGTCTAGCTTGGAATTTGGGCAGAATGATATTTTTAATTTTTTGAATCATTTTAATATTATAGCGAGAATGATGTATTTTAATTTTTTGAATTTTTTCACAATTTTTTTGTGAAAGCTTCAAGTTGGGTCGGGAGAAACGGCACCTAGAACGAAATTAATTTTTATCTTGTTTTGTTCATGTCCTGGCCTGGTTTGGGGTTGAATTTGGGCACGACGATATTTTTAATTTTTTGAATTATTTTAATATATTTCTTTAATTCTATGGAGAATGCTCTAGCAAGGGTACGGTCAAAACATTACACAGTTAGAAAAGAAATTTTATCGCTTTTTCAGCCCATCCTAGTTCGTTTTGGCCTTAAATAACGCGAATATGATGTTTTTGAATTTTTTTACTATTTTTTGGGAACGCTGTAACGTGGGTTGGGAGAAACGGTACCGGGATTGAAATTTATTTTTATCTCGTTTTCTTCTTGTCCTGGGCTGGTTTTGAACGAAATTTGGCACAGTGATATTTTTAATTTTTTTGATTTATCTTAATATTTTTTTTGAATTTTTTTGAGAATTCTCTAGCAAGGATAAGGTAGAAAATATACCCAGTTGAAAAAAAAAATTTCTGCTTTTTCGGCCTATCCTTATCCGTTTTGGCCTTAAATAAATAAAGCAAGAATGATGTATTTCAATTTTTTTTAAATTTTTTTACTGCTTTTTTGGGACAGCAGAAACTTGGGTCGAGAGAAACGGCAACCGAAACGAAATTTATTTTTATCTTGTTTTGTTCATGTCCTGGCTCGGTTTGGGTTGGAATTTGGGCAGAATGATATTTTTAATTTTTTAGAATTATTTTAATTTTTTTTTAGAATGCTCTAGAAGGATAAGGTAGAAACTGCACTCACTTCGAAAAAAATTTTATCGCTTTTTAGGCATATCCTTTTCTGTTCTGGCCTTAAATAAATATAGCGAGAATGATGTATTTTGATTTTTTGAATTTTTTCACAGTTTTATTGGGAAAGCGGAAACTTAGGTCGACAGAAACGGCACCTAGAACGAAATTTATTTTTATCTTGTTTTGTTCGTGTCCTGGCCTGGTTTGGGTTGGAATTTGGGCAAGGCGATATTCTTAATTTTTTGAATTATTTTAATTTATCTTTTTAATTGTTTTGAGAATGCCCTAGCAAGGGTGCGGTAGAAACATTACTTAGTTAGAAAAGAAATGTTATCGCTTTTTCAGCCTATCCTAGTTCGTTCTGGCCTTAAATATAGCAAATATGATGTATTTTAATTTTTTGAATTTTTTTACTATTTTGTTCGGAATGCAGTAACTTGAGTCGGGAGAAACGGTACCCTGGACGAATTTATTTTTATCTTGTTTTCTTCTTGTCCTGACCTGGTTTGGCTTGGAATTTAGGCAGATTGATATTTTTAATTTTTTTGAATTAGTTTAATATTTTTTTTGAATTTTTTTTTAGAAGGCTCTAGCACTGGTTAGTTAAAAACTGTACTCGGTATGAAAATTTTTTTTAACACTTTTTGTGGCTATTCCGGTTCAGTTAGGTTAGAAATGAAGCGAGAATGATTTTTTTTTTTTTAATTTTTTAACTATTTTTTGGGAACGCTGTAACGTTGGTTGGGAGAAACGGTACCAGGAACGAAATTTCTTTTTGTCTCGTTTGCTTCTTGTCATCGGCTAGTTTGGAACGAAATTTGGACAGAATGATATTTTTAATTTTTTTGAATTATTTTAATATTTTTGATTTATTTTAATATTTTTTTTTGAATTTTTTTAAGAATGAACTAGCAAGGATAAGGTAGAAACTGTACTCGGTTCAAAAAAAAAATTCGCTTTTTCAGCCTATCCTTATCCGTTTTGGCCCTAAATAAATAAAGCGAGATTGATGTATTTTAATTTTTTGAATTTTTTTACAGTATTTTTGGGATAGCGGAAACTTGGGTCGCGAGAAACGGCACCCAGAACGAAATTTATTTTTATCCTGTTTTGTTCAAGTCCTGGCCCGGTTTGGGTTGGAATTTGGGCCGAATGATATTTTTAATTTTTCAGAATTATTTTAATTTTTTTTGAATTTTTTTTGACAATTCTCTAGCACGGGTTAAGTAGAAACTGTACTAGGTACGAAATTTTTTTTTTCACTTTTTATGGCTATTCCGGTCCGGTTTGGATAGAAGCAAAGTGATAATGATTTTTTCAAATTTTTTTTTATTTTTATTTATTTTTTTAAGAACACTGTAAGGTGGTTCGGCCTCTCCTTGTTTGTTTTGGCCTTAAATAAATATAGCGAGAATGATGTATTTTAATTTTTTGAATTTTTTCATAGTTTTTCTGGGAAAGCGGAAACTTGGGTCGAGGGAAACGGTACCTAGAATGAAGTTTATTTTTATCTTGTATTGCTCATGTCCTGGCCTGGTTTGGGTTGGAATTTAGGCACGACGATATTTTTATTTTTTGAATTATTTTAATTTATTTTTTTAATTCTTTTTAGAATGCTCTAGCAAGGGTGCGGTAGAAACATTACTCAGTTAGAAAAGAAATTTTATCGCTTTTACAACTTATCCTAGTCCGTTTTGGCCTTAAATAAAGCGAATATGATGTATTTTAATTTTTGAATTTTTTTTACTATTTTGTTCGAAACGCAATAACTTGGGTCGGGAGAAACGGTACTCAGAACGAAATTTCTTTTTATCTTATTTTCTTCTTGTCCTGACCCGGTTTGGCATGGAATATGGGCAGAATGATATTTTTAGTTTTTTTGATTTATTTTTGAATTTTTTTGAGAATGCCCTAGCAATGATAAGGTAGAAACTATACTTGCTTCAAAAAAAATTTTATCGCTTTTTCGGCTTGTCCTTATCCGTTTTGGCCTTAAATAAATAATGCGAGAATGATGTATTTTAATTTTTTGAATTTTTGTACAGTTTTTTTAGGAAAGCAGAAATTTGGGTCGAGAGAAACAGCACCCGGAACGAAATTTATTTTTAACTTGTTTTGTTCTTGTCCTGGCCCGGTTTGGGTTGGAATTTGTGCAGAATGATATTTTTAATTTTTTAGAATTATTTTAATTTTTTTTTGAATTTTTTTTGACAATGCTGTAGCACGGGTTAAGTAGAAACTGTACTAGGTACGAAATTTTTTTTTTCACTTTTTATGGCTATTCCGGTCCGGTTTGGATCTGCGAAGTGATAATGATTTTTTCAAAATTTTTTTTTTTATTTTTAACTATTTTTTTTAAGAACACTGTAAGGTGGGTTGGGTGAAACGGTACTTGGAATGAAATTTATTTTTATCTCGTTTTCTTTTTGTCCTTGACTGATCTGGCACGGAATTTGGGCAGAACGATATTTTTAAATTTTTGTATTATTTTAATATTATTTTAGAATTTTTTTGAGAATGCTCTAGCGAGGATAAGGTAGAAACTGTACTTAGTTCGAAAAAAATTTATTGCTTTTCGGCCTATCCTTGTCCATTTTGGCCTTAAATAAATATAGCGAGAATGATGTATTTTAATTTTTTGAATTTTTTCAAAGTTTTTATGGGAAAGCGGAAACTTGGGTTGTGAGAAACGGCACCTAGAACAAAATTTATTTTTATCTTGTTTTGTTCATGTCCTGGCGTGATTTGGGTTGGAATTTGCGCAGAATGATACTTTTAATTTTTTAGAATTATTTTAATATTTTTTTCAAAATTTTTTTGAGAATGCTTTAGCACGGGTTAGGTAGAAACTATACTCGGTACGAAATTTATTTATCACTTTTTATGGCTATGTCGGTCTGGTTTGGTCAGAAATGAAGTGATAATGATTTTTTTATTTTTTTTTTTCATTTTTTAACTTTGTGCATGTCCTCGCCTGGCTTGGGTTGGTATTTGGGCATGGTGATATTTTTAATTTTTGAATGATTTTAATTTATTTTTTTTAATTCTTTTGAGAATGCACTAGCAAGGGTGCGGTAGAAACATTACTCAGTTAGAAAAGAAATTTTATCACTTTTTCAGCCTATCCTAGTCTGTTTTGACCTTAAATAAAGCGAATATGATGTATTTTAATTTTTGAATTTTTTTACTATTTTGTTTGGAACGTAGTAACTTGGGTTGGGTGAAACGGTACCCAGAACGAAATTTCTTTTCATCTCGTTTTCTTCTTGTCCTGACCCGGTTTGGCTTGGAATTTGGACAGATTGATATTTTTAATTTTTTTGAATTATTTTAATATTTTTTTTGGATTTTTTTTTTGAATGCTCTAGCACGGGTTAGGTAGAGCTGTACTCGGTATGAAATTTTTTTTTAACACTTTTGTGGCAATTCCGGTCACGTTAGGTCAGAAATGAAGCGAGAATGATTTTTTTTTTTAATTTTTTGAATTTTTTAACTATTTTTTGGGAACGGTGTAACGTGGGTGGGGAGAAACGGTACCTGGAGTGAAATTTATTTTTATCTCGCTTTCTTTTTGTCCTGGACCGGTCTGGCATGGAATTTGGGCAGAACGATATTTTTAATTTTTTAAATTATTTTAATATTTTTTTTGAATTTTTTTGAGAATGCTCTAGCAAGGATAAGGTAGAAACCGTACTCGGTTCAAAAGAAATTTTATCGCTTTTTCGGCCTATCCTTGTCCGTTTTGGCCTTAATTAAATATGGCGAAATTGATGTATTTTATTTTTTCGGAAACTTGGGTTAGGAGGAACGGCACACGGAACGAAATTTATTTTTATCTTGTTTTGTTCATGTCCTGGCCCGGGTTTGGGTTGGAATTTAGGCAGAATGATATTTTTAACTTTTTAGAATTTTTTTAATATTTCTTTTGAATTTTTTTTTAGAATGCTCTTCCACGGGTTAGGTAGAAACTGTACTCGGTACCAAATTTTTTTTATCACGTTTTATAGCTATTCCGGTCCGGTTTGGTTTGAAGTGAAGCGATAATGATTTTTTTTTTTTTTTCATTTTTTAACTATTTTTTTAAGAACGCTGTAAGGTGGGTTGGGAGAAATAGTACCTGGAACGAAATTTATTTTTACCTAGTTTTCTTTTTGTCCTGGACCGCTCTGGCATGGAATTTGGGTAGAACGATATTTTTAATTTTTTGCATTATGTTAATATTAGTTTTGAATTTTTTTTGAGAATTCTCTAGCAATGATAAGGTAGACACTGTACTCAGTTCAAAAAAAGTTTTTTTTGCTTTTTCGGCCTATACTTGTCCGTTTTGGCCTCAAATGAATATCGCGAAAATGATGTATTTTAATTTTTTGAATTTTTTCTTAGTTTTTTTGGGATAGCGGGAACTTGAGTTGGGAGAAACGGCACCTAGAACGAAATTTATTTTTATCTTGTTTTGTTCATGTCCTGGCCTAATTTGGGTTGGAATTTGGGCACGACGATATTTTTAATTTTTTGAATTATTTTAATATATTTTTTTAATTCTTTTGAGAATGCTCTAGCAAGGGTGAGGTAGAAACATTACTCTGTTAGGAAAGAAATTTTATCACTTTTTCGACCGATCCTAGTCCGTTTTGGCCTTATATAAAGCGAACATCATGTATTTTAATTTTTGAATTTTTTTTACTATTTTGTTCGGAATGCAGTAACTTGGGTCGGGAGAAACGGTACTTAGAACGAAATTTCTTTTTATCTTGTTTTCTTCTTGTCCTGACCCGGTTTGGCATGGAATTTGGGCAGAATGATATTTTTAATTTTTTTTGAATTTTTTTAATATTTTTTTTGTATTTTTTTTTTATAAAATGCTGTAGAACCTGTACTTGATCTGAAAATATTTTTTAACACTTTTTGTGGCTATTCCAGTCCGGTTAGGTCAAAAATGAAGCGAGAATAATTTTTTAAATTTTTGAATTTTTTAACTACTTTTTTGGGAACGCTGTAATGTGGGTTGGGAGAAACGGTACCCTGAACAAAATTTCTTTTTATCTCGTTTTCCTCTTGTCCTGGGCCAGTTTGGAACAAAATTTGGGTAGAACGATATTTTTAATTTTTTTTGATTTATTTTATTTTATTTTTTTTGAATTTTTTTGAGAATTCTCTAGCAGGGATAAGGTAGAAACTGTACTTGGTTCAATAAATAAGGCAAGAATGATGTATTTTAATTTTTTTGAATTTTTTTACTGTTTTTTTGGGAAAGCGGAAACTTGGGTCGGGAGAAACGGCAACCGGAACGAAATTTATTTTTATCTTGTTTTGTTCATGTCCTGGCCCGGTTTGGGTTTGAATTTGGGCAAAATGATATTTTTAATTTTTTAGAATTATTTTAATATTTTTTAAAAATTTTTGTTGAGAATGCTCTGGCACGGGTTAGAAGAACTTGTACTTGGTACGAAATTTTTTTTTTTTTTATCACTTTTTATGGCTCTTCCGGTCTGGTTTGGTCAGAAATGAAGTGATAATGATTTTTTTAATTTTTTTTTTTTCATTTTTTTAACAACTTTTTTAAGAACGCTATAAGGTGGGTTGGGAGAAACGGTACCTGGAACGAAATTTATTTTTATCTCATTTTCTTTTTGTCCTGGATCGGTCTGGCATGAAATTTGGGCAGAACGATATTTTTAATTTTTTGAATTATTTTAATATTTTTTTTTGGATTGTTTTTTAGATGGCTCTAGCACGGGTTAGGTAAAAACAGTACACAGTATGAAAATTTTTTTTAACACTTTTTCTGGCTATTCCGGTTCAGAAGTCATACATGATGCGAGAATGATTTTTTTTAATTTTTAAATATTTTTTGGGAACGCTATAATGTGGGTTTGGAGAAACGGTACATGGAACGAAATTCTATTTTATCTCGTTTTCCTCTTGTCATGGGCCGGTTTGGAACGAAATTCTATTTTTTGAGTTATTTTAATATTTTTTTTGAATTTTTTTGAGAATGTACTAGCAAGGATAGGGTAGAAACTGTACTCGGTTCGAAAAATTTTTTTTTCGCTTTTTCGGCTAATCCTTATCCGTTTTGGCCTTAAATAAATAAATCGAAGATTGATGTATTTTAATTTTTTGAATTTTTTTACGGTATTTTTGGGATAGCGGAAACTTGGGTCGCGAGAAACGGCACACGAAACGAAATTTATTTTTACTGTTTTGTTCAATTCCTGGCCCGGTTTGGGTTGGAATTTGGGCAGCATGATATTTTTAATTTTTCAGAATTATTTTAATTTTTTTTAAAATTTTTTTTGACAATGCTCTAGCACGGGTTAAGTAAAAACTGTACTAGGTACGAAATTTTTTTTATCACATTTTATGGCTATTCCGGTCCGGTTTGGTAAGAAGTGAAGTGATAATGACTTTTTAAATTTTTTTTTTTCATTTTTTAACTATTTTTTTAAGAACGCTGTAAGGTGGGTTGGGAGAAACGGTACCTGGAATGAAATTTATTTTTTTCTCGTTTTCTTTTTGTCTGGGACCGATCTGGCACGGAATTTGGGCAGAACGATATTTTTAATTTTTTGTATTATTTTAATATTATTTTTGAATTTTTTTGAGAATGCTCCAGCAAGGAAAAGGTAGAAACTGTACTCAGTGCGAAAAAAAATTTATCGCTTTTTCGGCCTATCCTTGACCGTTTTGGCCATGAATAAATATAGCGAGAATGATGTACTTTAATTTTTTGAATTTTTTTGAAGTTTTTCTGGGAAAGCGGAACCTTGGGTCGTGAGAAACGGCACCTAGAACGAAATTTATTTTTATCTTGTTTTGTTCATGTCCTGGCCTGGTTTGGGTTGGAATTTGGGCACGACGATATTTTTAATTGTTTGAATTATTTTAATATATTTTTTGAATTTTTTTGCAGTTGTTTTAGGAAAGCGGAAATTTGGGTCAGGAGAAACAGCACCCGGAACGAAAATTATTTTTATCTTTTTTTGTTCTTGTCCTGGCCCGGTTTGGGTTGGAATTTGGGCAGAATGATATTTTTAATTTTTCAGAATTATTTTAATTTTTTTTTGAATTTTTTTTGACAATGCTCTAGCACGGGTTAAGTAGAAACTGTACTAGGTACGGAATTTTTTTTATCACATTTTATGGCTATTCCGGTCCGGTTTGGTCAGAAGTGAAGTGATAATGACTTTTTAAATTTTTTTTTTTCATTTTTTAACTATTTTTTTAAGAACGCTGTAAGGTGGGTTGGGAGAAACGGTACCTGGAATGAAATTTGTTTTTATCTTGTTTTGTTCATGTCCTGGCCTGGTTTGGGTTGGAATTTGGGCCCGATGATATTTTTAGCTTTTTGAATTATTTTAATATAATTTTTTAGTTCTTTTGAGAATGCTATGCAAGGGTAAGGTAGAAACATTACTCAGTTAGAAAAGAAATTTTATCGCTTTTTCGGGCTATCCTAGTCCGTTTTGGCCTTAAATAAAGCGGATATGATGTATTTTAATTTTCGAATTTTTTTACTATTTTGTTCGTAGCGCAGTAACTTGGGTCGGGAGAAACGGTACTCAGAACGAAATTTCTTTTTATCTTGTTTTCTTCTTGTCCTAACCCGGTTTGGAATTTGGGCAGAATGATATTTTTAATTTTTTTGAATTATTTTATTATTATTTTGGATTTTCTTATAATGCTCTAGCAAGTGTTAGGTAGAAATTGTACTGCGTGTGAAAATTTTTTTTAACAATTTTTGTGCCAATTCCAGTCCGGTTAGGTCAGAAATGAAGCGAGAATGATTTTTTAATTTTTTGAAATTTTTAACTATTTTTTTGGGAACGCTGTAACGTGGGTTGGGAGAAACTGTACCGGGAACGAAATTTCTTTTTATCTCGTTTACTGCTTGTCCTAGGCTGGTTTGGAACGAAATTTGGGCAGAGTGATATTTTCAATTTTTTTGATTTATTTTAATATTTTTTTTGAATTTTTTTGAGAAGGCTCTAGCAAGGATAAGGTAGAAACTGTACTCGGTTCGAAAGAAATTTTATCGCTTTTTCGGCCAATCCTTATCCGTTTTGGCCTTAAATAAATAAATTAAGAATGATGTATTTTAATTTTTTGATTTTTTTTACAGTTTTTTTGGTAAAGCGGAAACTGTACTCAGTTCGAAAAAAATTTTATCGCTTTTTCGGCATATCCTTTTTCCCCTCTGGCCTTAAATAAATGTAGCGAGAATGTTGTATTTTAATTTTTTGAATTATTTCAAAGTTTTTTTGGGAAAGCGGAATCTTGGGTCGGGAGAAACGGCACCTAGAAAGAAATTTATTTTTATCTTGTTTTGTTCATGTCTTGGCCTGGCTTGGGTTGGAATTATGGCACGTCGATATTTTTAATTTTTTGAATTATTTAACTTATTTTTTTTAATTCTTTTGAGAATGCACTAGCAAGGGTGCGGTAGAAACATTACCCAGTTAGAAAAGAAATTTTATCCCTTTTTTCAGCCTATCCTAGTCCGTTTTGGCCTTAAATAAAGCGAATATGATGTATTTTAATTTTTGAAATTTTTTACTATTTTGTTTGGAACGCAGTAACTTGGGTCGGGTGAAACGGTACCCAGATCGAAATTTCTTTTTATCTTGTTTTCTTCTTGTCCTGACCCAGTTTGGCTTGGAATTTGGGCAGATTGATATTTTTAATTTTTTTGAATTATTTTAGAATGCTCTAGCATGGGTTAGGTAGAAACTGTACTCGGTATGAAATTTTTTTTAACACTTTTTGTGGCAATTTCGGTCCCGTTAGGTCAGAAATGAAGCGAGAATGATTTGTTTTTTAGTTTTTTGAATTTTTTTAACTATTTTTTGGGAACGCTGCAACGTGGGTTGGTAGAAACGGTACAGGGAACGAAATTACTTTTTATCTCGTTTTCTTCTTGTCATGGGCCAGTTTGGAACGAAATTTGGGCAGAATGATATTTTTAGTTTTTTTTATTTATTTTAATATTTTTTTTAAATTTTTTTGAAAATGCTCTAGCAAGGATAAGGTAGAAACTGTACTCGGTTCAAAAAAATATTTATCAGTTTTTCGGCCTATCCTTATCCGTTTTGGCCTTAAATAAATAAAACGAGAATGATGTATTTTAATTTTTTGAATTTTTTTACAGTATTTTTGGGAAAGCGGAAACTTGGGTCGGGAGAAACGGCACCCAGAATGAAATTTATTTTTATCTTGTTTTATTTATGTCCTAGCTCGGTTTGGGTTGGAATTTGGGCAAATTGATATTTTTAATTTTTCAGAATTATTTTAATATTTTTTTTGAATTTTTTTTTTAGAATGCTCTAGCACAGGTTAAGTAGAAACTGTACTAGGTACGAAATTTTTTTTATCACTTTTTATGGCTATTCCATTCCGGTTTGGTCAGAAGTGAAGTGATAATGATTTTTAAAATTTTTTTTTTCATTTTTTAACTATTTTTTTAAGAACGCTGTAAGGTGGGTTGAGAGAAATGGTACCTGGAATGAAATTTATTTTTATCTCGTTGTCTTTTTGTCCTGGACCGATCTGGCATGAAATTTAGGCAGAATGATAGTTTTAATTTTTTGAATTATTTTGATATTATTTTTGAATTTTTTTGAGAATGCTCTAGCAAGGATAACGTAGAAACTGTACTCAGTTCGAAAAAAATTTTATCGCTTTTTCAGCCTATACTTATTCGTTTTGGCCTTAAATAAATATAGCGAGAATGATGTATTTTAATTTTTTTAATTTTTTCATAGTTTTTCTGGGGAAGCGGAAACTTGGGTTGCGAGAAACGGCACCTAGAACGAAATTTATTTTTATCTTTTTTTGTTCATGTCCTGGCCTGGTTTGGGTTGGAATTTGGGCACGACGATATTTTTAATATATTTTTTGAATTCTTTTCAGAATGCTCTAGCAAGGGTAAGGTAGAAATATCACTCAGTTAGAAAAGAAATTTTATCGCTTTTTCAGCCTCTCCTAGTTCGTTTTGGCTTAAAAAAATGCGAATATGATGTATTTTAATTTTTGAATTTTTTTACTATTTTTTTCGAAACGCAGTAACTTGGGTTGGGAGAAACGATACCCAGAACGAAATTTCTTTTTATCTTGTTTCTTCTTGTCCTGACCCGGTTTGGCATGGAAAGGCAGAATGATATTTTTAATTTTTTTCAATTATTTTAATATTTTTTTTAGATTTTTTTTATAATGCTCTAGCACGGGTTAGGTAGAAACTGTACTCGGTATGAAATTTTTTTTTAACACTTTTTGTGACTATTCCAGTCCAGTTAGGTCAAAAATGAAACGAGAATGATTTTTTTAATTTTTTGAATTTTTTAACTATTTTTTTGGGAACGCTGTAACGTGGGTTGGTGAAACGGTACAGGGAACGAAATTTCATTTTACCTCGTTTTCTTCTTGTCTTGGACCGGTTTGGAACGAAATTTGGGCAGAATGATATTTTTAATTTTTTTGATTTATTTTAATATTTTTTTTGAATTTTTTTGGAGAATGCTCTAGCGCGGTTAAGTAGAAACTGTACTAGGTACGAAATTTTTTTTATCACTTTTTATGGCTATTCCGGTTTGGTTTGGTCAGAACTGAAGTGGTAATGATTTTTAAAATTTTTTTTTTCATTTTTTAACTATTTTTTTAAGAACGCTGTAAGGTGGGTTTGGAGAAACGGTACCTGGAATGGAATTTACTTTTATCTCGTTTTCTTTTTGTCCTAGACCGATCTGGCATGGAATTTGGGCAGATCGATATTTTTAATTTTTTGAATTATTTTAGTATTATATTTGAATTTTTTTGAGAATGCTCTAGCAAGGATAATGTAGAAACTGTACACAGTTCGAAAAAAAATTTATCGCTTTTTCGGCCCATCCTTGTCCGTTTTGGCCTTAAATAAATATAGCGAGAATGATGTATTTTAATTTTTTGAATTTTTTCATAGTTTTTTTAGGAAAGCGAAATCTTGGGTCGGGAGAAACGGCACCTAGAACGAAATTTATTTTTATCCTGTTTTGTTCATGTCCTAGCCTGGTTTGGGTTGGAATTTGGGCACGACGATATTTTCAATTTTTTGAATTATTTTAATATATTTTTTGAATTTTTTTGAGAATGCTCTAGCAAGGGTATGGTAGAAACATTACACAGTTAGAGAAGAAATTTTATCACTTTTTCAGCCTATCCTAGTCCGTTTTGGCCTTAAATAAAGTGAATATGATGTATCTTAATTTTTGAATTTTTTTACTATTTTGTTCGGAACGCAGTAACTTGGGTCGGGAGCAACGGTACCCAGAACGAAGTTTCTTTTTATCTTGTTTTCTTCTTGTCCTGACCCCGGTTTGGCATGGAATTTGGGCAGAATAATATTTTTAATTTTTTTGAATTATTTTAATATTTCTTTTGGATTTTTTTTTAGAATGCTCTAGCACGGGTTAGGTAGAAACTGTACTCGGTATGAAATTTTTTTTTAACACTTTTTGTGACTATTCCGGTCCGATTAGGTCAAAAATGAAGCGAGAATTATTTTTTGAATTTTTTATCTATTTTTTTGGGAACGCTGTAACGTGGGTTGGGAGAAACGGTACCGGGAATGAAATTTCTTTTTATCACATTTTCTTCTTGTCCTGGGCCGATTTGGAATGAAATTTGAGCGGAATGATATTTTTAATTTTTTTGATTTATTTTAATATTTTTTTTGAATTTTTTTGAGAATGCTCTAGCAAGGATAAGGTAGAAACTGTACTCGGTTCAAAAAAAATGTTATCGCTTTTTCGGCCTATCTTTATCCGTTTTGGCCTTAAATAAATAAAGCGAGAATGATGTATTTTAATTTTTTGAATTTTTTTACAATTATTTTGGGAAAGCGGAAACTTGGGTCGGGAGAAACGACACCCGGAACGAAATTTATTTTTATCTTGTTTTGTTCATGTCCTGGCCCTGTTTGGGTTGGAATTTGGGCAGAATGATATTTTTAATTTTTTATTATTTTTATAATTTTTTTTTTGAATTTTTTTTGAGAATGTTCTAGCACGGGTTAGGTAGAAACTATACTCGGTACGAAATTTTTTTTATCACTTTTTATGGCTATTTTGGTCCGGTTTGGTCAGAAATGAATTGACAAACGGTACCTGGAACGAAATTTATTTTTTATCTCGTTTTCTTTTTGTCCTGGACCGGTCTGGCATTGAATTTGGGCAGAACGTTATTTTTAATTTTTTGAATTATTTTAATATTATTTTTGAATTTTTTTGAGAATGCTCTAGCAGGATAAGGTAGAAACTGTACTCAGTTTGAGAAAAATTTTATCGCTTTTTCGGCCTATCCTTGTCCATTTTGGCCTTAAATAAACAAAGCGAGAATGATGCATTTCAATTTTTTGAATTTTTTCACAGTTTTTTTGGGAAAGCGAAAACCTAGGTCGGGAGAAACGGCACCTAGAACGAAATTTATTTTTATCTTTTTTTGTTCATGTCCTTGCCTGGTTTGGGTTGGAATTTGGGCACGACGATATTTTTAGTTTTTTGAATTATTTTAATATATTATTTTAATTCTTTTGAGAATGCTCTAGCGAGGGTACAGTAGAAACATTACTCAGTTAGAAAAGAAATTTTATCGCTTTTTCAGCCTATCCTAGTCCGTTTTGTCCTTAAATAAAGCGAATATGATGTATTTTTATTTTTGAATTTTTTTACTATTTTGTTCGGAACGCAATAACTTGGGTTGGGAGAAACGGTACCCAGAATGAAATTTCTTTTTATCTTGTTTTTTTCTTTTCCTGACCCGGTTTGGCATGGAATTTGGGTAGAATGATATATTTAATTTTTTTGAATTATTTTAATATTTTTTTGGGATTTCTTTTTTAGAATGCTCTAGCACGGGTTAGGTAGAAACTGTACTCGGTATGAAAAATTTTTTTAACACTTTTTGTGTCTATTTCGGTCCGGTTAGGTCAGAAATGAAGCGAGAATGATTTTTTTTAATTTTTACTATTTTTTTGCGAACGCTGTACCATGGGTTGGGAGAAATGGTACCCGGAACGAAATTTCTTTTTATCTTATTTCTTCTTGTCCTAGCCCGGTCTGGCATGGAATTTGGGCAAAGTGATAGTTTTAATTTTTTGAATTATTTTAATATTTGTTTTGAATTTTTTTAAGAATGCTCTACCATTGGTTAGGTGGAAAATGTACTCGGTTCGAAAAAAAAGTTATCACTTTTTAACCCTATC
>CM043317.1:28882782-28975282 GCA_023736055.1 Quercus glauca
CGCTTGCGTAGGCATGCTGGCATGCCCCTGGGCACAAGTAGCAGGGCCCCTGGGGGCATGCAGCCAAGGCGAGGGCGTGGCATGCCCCATGCTTGGGATGCCAAGGACGTGGCATGCCCTTGGGACCCCTAGAAGGCCATGGCAGCACTTGGGGGGGGGGTGCTGCAGCCAAGCCCAGATAGCCTCTTCGGAAACCTCCTACTCTCCCTCCTCTAAAGAGCCCTTAGGAAAAAATCTGCTCTGGCACGAGGAAACATTGATTTGTTGAGGAGGAATAATGGGTCATTTTTGGAGCAATTCTTTGAGTCTTGCCCTGATTTTTTGAACATATGCTAAGAAAAATCCAACCTCCAACCTGTCCGAATATGGAGGCCAGATTCAACATATTTCATTTTTTATGATTTTCGAAAGCCGGAAAATAGGAAAAATCATAAAAAATTCAAAAACGCTCGGAACGCCGAACCGCTTACTGGAATCCTCCTCTAAAATCATGGAATGAATTTAGGGAAACAAAAATGGAAAAAGGCA
Source organism: Quercus glauca (assembly GCA_023736055.1). Classification (NCBI taxonomy): domain Eukaryota; kingdom Viridiplantae; phylum Streptophyta; class Magnoliopsida; order Fagales; family Fagaceae; genus Quercus; species Quercus glauca. The sequence goes on from CM043317.1 coordinate 28,883,311, forward strand.
CGAGCCAATTTTGCCGGAGTGCGGGACGATGCGGGGTGATGCGACGCGGCGTGCACGCGGGCATGCCCCTGGGATGCCCACTGCCTGCCTCATTGGAGGAAATAACCTCATTTTCTAAAAAACCCTCATTTATAGGAAATCACTCCAAATATGTGGGCAAGCAGCAGCCAAGGCCAAGGCCAAAGCATGCAGCCAAGGCCAAGGCAGCCCCCATGGGTAAGCTGCCAAGGCTAAGGCATGCAGCTGCGAAGGCTAGGGCATGCTTGCGTGCATGCTGCCAAGGGCAAGGCCATGGCAGCCCCTACGGGCAAGCAGTCAAGGCCAAGGCACACAGCCAAGGCCATGGCATGCTTGCGTGGGCACGCTGGAATGCCCCTGGGGGCACGCAGCCAAGGCAGCCCCCCTAGCATGCATGCTGCTAGTGGCAGCACAGCGAGGCCATGGCATGCCCCGTGGGTGGGACGCCAAGGCTGTGGCATGCCCTTGGGACCCCTAGAGACTATTGTGCACTAATCTAACTCTCATTCCCTCCAAATGTGACTCGAAGGTCCTTTGAGGCAAGCCTTTGGTAAAGGGATCTGCTAGATTACTTGCACTTTCAATCTTTGCTACCACCACATCTCCACGAGCAGTAATATCTCTAATAATGTGGTACTTTCTCTCAATGTGCTTTCCTTTCTTGTGATTCTTTGGATCTTTTGATTGTGCAACTGCACCACTATTGTCGCAAAACAATGTGATGGGAACTTGTTCCATTCTCATTACACCAAGGTCAGAAAAGAATTTCTTGAGCCATACAGCTTCCTTTGCTGCTTCACAAGCAGCAACATATTCTGCTTCCATGGTGGAGTCCGCAATACAAGATTGCTTGACACTCCTCCAAGTTATGGCTCCACCTCCCAAGGTGAAAACACATCTTGATGTGGATTTTCTGAAATCTAGATCTGACTGAAAGTCTGAATCTGTATAGCCAATAGGTATCAAATCCTCTCTTCGGTAAACAAGCATATAATCTCTCGTTCTCCGTAAATACTTGAGAATATGCTTTACAGCTTGCCAATGTTTTGGTCTTGGATTTGATTGATATCGACTGACCATGCCAACTGAATAACAAATATCTGGTCTAGTACAAAGTATGGCATACATGAGACTTCCTATTGCAGAAGCATAAGGAACTTGTCTCATCATATCTACCTCCTCTTGAGTCTTAGGCCTTTGGTCATCAGACAGAGGAACTCCATCTCTAAAAGGAAGTAATCATTTCTTGGAGTTTTGCATCCTAAATCATTCTAGAACCTTATCTATATATCCAGCTTGTGATAAGCCTAACATCTTATTCTTGCGATCTCGCCAAAGCTTGATCCCTAGAATAAAATTAGCCTCACCCAAGTCCTTCATATCAAATTGGCTAGACAACCAAACCTTTACCGATGACATTACACCTACATCATTCCCAATGAGTAGATTATCATCTACATAAAGCACTAGGAACATTATTACTTTATCTCGATGTCTTTTATACACACATGGTTCATCAAGATTTTGTTCAAAACCAAATGACTTGATTGCTTGATCAAATTTGATGTTCCATGACCTAGATGCTTGCTTAAGTCCATAAATGGACCTTTTCAATTTGCATACCATATGCTCTTGGTTCTCAACTATGAAACATTCCGGTTGCATCATGTAGATTTCCTCTTCAAGATTGCCATTAAGAAATGCAGTCTTGACATCCATTTGCCAAATCTCATAATCATAATGAGCAGCAATGGATAAGAGAATTCTGATAGATTTAAGCATTGCTACTGGTAAAAAAGTTTCTTCATAATCAATACCTTCTTTTTGTGTATACCCTTTTGCCACTAGCCTTACTTTAAAAGTTTCAACCTTTCCATCTATCTCTCTCTTCCTCTTGTAAACCCATTTGCAACTAACAGGTTTAATGCCGTTAGGCGCCTTTACAAGATCCTAAACTTGATTGGAACACATGGAATCTAATTCAGATTTCATAGCTTTGACCCAATAATTTGCATCTATATCATTCATTGCTTCATCATATGTGTAGGGATCCGATTCAGCCTCTTCTGAGATAGCTTCATAAGTTTCTCCCAAACCTATGAATCTCATAGGAGGCCGAACAATTCTCCCACTACGACGAGACACCTGTGTACTAGACATCTTATGAGTAGTATCTTGTGGTATCTAATACGTCCACATCATCCCTAGTTTCATCTATTGGTTGTTCAACTACAGGTTTATTCATTTCAGCCAACACAACTCTACTTTTAGGAGTATAGTCATTCATATAGTCATTTTCCAAGAATTTGGCATTTGTACTAACAAAAATTTTATTATACTTACGACTATAGAATAAATAACCCCTAGTTTCTTTTGGATAACCTACAAGCAAACATACTTCTGATTTTGGTTCCAATTTATCAGGCTTCCTTTTTAGCACATGTGTTGGACAACCCCAAATGTGGAGATATTTCATACTAAGCTTACGCCCACTCTACAATTCCATGGGTGTTTTGGGAACAGATTTTGATGGAACTAAATTCAAAAGATGAATTGCTGTATTTATGGCATAACCCCAAAAAGAGATCGGTAAAGTTAAGTAACTCATCATGGACCTAACCATTTCTAAAAGAGTCCTATTCCTTCTTTCTGCTACACCATTCTGTTGGGGAGTTCCAGGTGCAGTCAATTGGGATACAATCCCATTTTGTGTTAAGTAATCCTTGAAATCCCCAAGAAGGTATTCACCACCACGATCAGATCGAATTGATTTATGCGTTTACCTAATTGATTCTCAACTTCAGCTCTAAACTCTTTGAACTTTTCAAAGGTTTCGGACTTCCGTTTCATTAGGTACACATAACCATATCTTGAGTAATCATTGGTAAAAGTGATGAAGTACTCATAACCTCCTTTTGCTTGGGTTGACATAGGACCACATACATCCGTATGAACTAATTCAAGCAATTCTTGGGCTCTTCTACCTTTTGCATTAAAAGGTCGTTTGGTCATTTTACCTTCCAAGTAAGATTCCCAAACTGGAAATTCATCAAAGTCCATGGGCTCTAAGAGTCCATCTTTGACCAGTCTTTGAATTCTGTTTGAATTAATATGACCCAAACGCAAGTGCCAAAGATATGCATCATTAGTAGAAGAAAACTTTCTCTTTAATGATTTTACATGAAAGTCATTATCTAATTCAGAATTATATAATTCATGCTTATCAGGAGTTAAAATATAAAGATCATCTACAATATTGCCAGAACAGATAAACATTTTATCCTTCTTTATTACAACATTGTCTTTGAGGATAACATAATATCCATGTTTACCCAAATAAATTGCAGAAATTAAATTCCTACGAACATTAGGTATATATAGAAAGTCTTCCAATACTAAAACTCTTGACTCAAAACATAAATTATAAATACCAACAGCTACAACCGGAATCCTGCTCCCATCAGCCAAAGTATGAAACAATTCTCCTTCTTTAAGTTTTCTGGTCACTTGAAACCCCTGCAAAGAATTGCAGATATGATTAGTATAACCTGAATCCAAACACCAAGAATCTGTGGGATTTTGTACCAAACATATTTCAAGGAGGAAAGAACTATTCATACCCTTATTATTAGCAGCCTTGAATTTTGGACAATTCCTCTTCCAATGTCCTTTCTCACCATAACGGAAACACTTTCCTTTGATTTTCTTTCCTTTGTCAGTAACCCCTAATACAATTTGTTTACCCTCTTGCTTAGTGAAGTCTTTCTTCTTCTTCTTATTACCCTTGCCTTTCGACTTAGATTGAGAAGTAGAAGCTTCACCCACATTGGCTTCAACATTAGAAGTACCAAGAATGCCTTCTGCCGCTACCAATTCCTTCATTAATTCAGACAAAGAGTAAATCTTTTTGTTCATATTATAATTGAGTCTGAATTCCTTGAATGATTCCGGTAGTGACTGGAGTATCATATCCACTTGGAATTCTCCATCAATATCGACACCTAAAACTTCCAATGTATTCAGATTAGAGATCATTGTAAAACAATGCTCCCTCACTGAACCACCTTTAGCCATTTTGGTATTATAAATTTGCCTCATAGTTTCTTGCCTTGCAGATCGACCTTGCTCACCAAACATCTCCTTCAGACTAAACATTATATCCGAAACTAGTTCTACATCTTGCATTTGATGCTGTAGAACATTTGAGATAGATGCTAGGATGTAGCACTTGGCCATCTCATTAGATTTCTGCCAACGATCATATCGCTGTTTTCCGTCAAGAGAAGCATCTAATGAAGGAAAGTTAGGACATGGTTTAAGTAAGCACATATTTGTGCTCTTCAGCAGTGAGAACTATGACCAAATTTCTTTTCCAGTCAATATAATTGGATCCAGTCAGTTTGTTTTGATTAAGAATGGTAACAAGTAGGCTAAATGATGCCATGTTCAAATCTGAAAACAATAAACATGAATATGATAAGTAGACTGGACATTATCTATTTAGCATATAAACATATAGTATGGAACCTTAATAAAACCATAATATAATATATGCAACGACAACCCAATTCCGCAATTAATATTCCTCAGAAGCGAGGTCATACCAATCACTATGATTAAGCGAGAATTATTCTCATTATTAATGCTATCATGGTAACTCTTACCAAACAAAAATAATTTGCCGTTTTTCCTTCAGTCTCTAATCACTATGGTTGTGATTATTTATGGTTTAGATTGTTTATCAATTCTGTTTTAGCTTATGTTCATGTTCTGCACATTTATTGTTTGATAATAAGCTTAAATTGGTAATTTGTAAATTGGGGGTCTAAATCTTCATAGTGTTTTACACGCTTTTTGAACATTCACTAATGATATATGACTTGTATTTTTATTTTTCTTGCAAAAGAAAAGGAAGTGTTCCTTAGACATTCTTGTATTATTGTTTAGCTCTTTGTCCTTGGAATCACCTTGGATCACGTAGAAACTTTAACTAAGACAAGTTTAGAATTCACCTGATGATGTCTTGTAATGCTAATTTAGACTTATCTGGCTTGGCTCTACTGGAATCTGCACTTACTTGAATAAGGTGGAGCCGAATGCCCCTAGTTTAAAATGAATGCGTGATTTTTGGAAATCTTGGTTATGATGATTTTTTTTTTTTTTTGAACAAAGGATGATGATATTTTGAAAAATAAAATAATGGTGGCCTTTTTTTTTTTTTTTTTTTTTTTTTTTTTTGAAGATAAATGAGCCATGGACGAATGCCCTTAGTTTAAAAAAAGGAGTGCATGATTTTTGGAAATCTTGAAAATGATGATTTTTTAAAAAAAAACAGATGATGATGATTTTTTGAAAATAATGGTGGTCTTTTTTTTTTTGAAGATAAATGAGCCATGGGCGAATGCTCCTAGTTTGGAGCATAAATCCATGAGTCTTAAAAAAAAAACTTGATTTGATCAATTTTTGAAAACAAGTGAGTTAGACACATCAGAATGCCTTAGTTTGACCAAAACGGTACCCGGAACGAAATTTATTTTTATCTGGTTTTCTTCTTGTCCTGATCCGGTTTGGCATGGAATTTGGGCATAATGATATTTTTAATTTTTTTGAATTATTTTAATATTTTTTTTGGATTTTTTTTAGAATGCTTTAGCATGGGTAAGGTAGAAACTGTACTCAGTTCGAAAAAAATTTTATCGCTTTTTCGGTCTATCCTAATTCGTTTTGGATTTAAATAAAGTAATAATGATGGATTTTAATTTTTTGAATTTTTTTACTGTTTTTTTGGGAAAGCTATAACTTGTGTCGGGAGAAACGGTACCTGGAACGAAATTTTTTTTTTCTTGTCCTATCCCGGTTTGACATGGAATTTGGGCAGAATGATATTTTTAATTTTTTTGAATTATTTTAATATTTTTTTTTTGAATTTTTTTTTAGAATGTTCTAGCACGGGTAAGGTAGAAATTGTACTCGGTTCGAAAAAAAATTTATCTCTTTTTCGGCCTATCCTAATTTGTTTTGGCCTTAAATAAAGCGATAATGATGGATTTTAATTTTTTTGAATTTTTTTATGGTTTTTTTGGGAAAGCTGTAACTTGACACTGTTCATTGATGATGATTTTTTTTATTTGCCTTAACTTTTGCCTAAGCTGCCCTTTCGGGTTTTCAACCTAGCAAGCTCTCTCACTATTTTTTTTTTTTTTACTCTCCTTTTGCGTAGATTGCCCTTTTGGGTTTTCAACCTAACTTTTTTTTTATTTTCTTTGTTGCTCTAATTTTGCCTAGACCCCCCTTTTGGGTTTTCGGCCTAGTGAGCTTTTATTTATTTATTTTTATAAAGCCTATGAAGGGAAATAACATAATTTACAACCACTTTAGACGTGGTACTTCTTCAGTTAGTCCATGTTGGTTGGCTCTGTGAAAGGGTTTGCATCTAAATTCATCAACCTTACTGCTCCCCCAGAGTATATTTGTTTGATAATGTATGGGCTTGCCCAATTTTGCTTGAACTTCCTTTTTGCATCTTGAATTGGGGCTCAGATTTCTTTCAACACTAAATCTCCCAACTTCAAATCTCTAGTTCTCACTTTCTTGTCAAAAGCTTTCCTAAGCCTTCTTTGGTAACCATGAATATGATACAAGGCCTTGAGTCTTTTCTCATCTAGCATGCACAGCTGATCATATCTGCTTTACAACCAATGCGCTTCAGGGATTTCACTTTCCAATATTGTCCTTAGTGAACAAACACCCATTTCAATGGGAATGACTGCTTCCATCCTATACACTAATGAATAAGAAGTGACTCTTGTGGAAGACCGAATTGACGTTCTGTATCCCTATAGTGCACAGGGTAATGGTAGGTGCCAGTCCTTGTAGTTTTTTGTGCTCTTCTTCAAGATTCGCCCTATATTTTTGTTAGCAGCCTCAACTGATCTATTGGTTTGAGGACGGTAAGGTGAAGACTTGTGGTATTGAATACTGAATTGTGGTGTTGAATACTGAATTGTGGTGTTGAATGAGGCGACTTCTATGCATTTAGTGAAGTAGTCAATGGCTACAAGTATGAATTTATGTCCATTGGATACTGTTGGGTGAATTTTCCCAATAATGTCTATCTCCCATGTAAAGAATGGCTAGGGCGATGTCATGGTATATAATGGCATGGGTGGATGTGCTTCGGATTTCCATGGACTTGGCATTGATGGCATTTTTAGAAATGAGCCGTACAGTCGGCTTCCATAGTAGTCCAGTAACCTTGTCTCATTATCTTCCTTGACAGCATGTGTACATTCATATGTGGCCCATAACTTGACTCATGAACCTCTTCAATTATTTGCTGTGCTTCCTTGGTGGTTACACAAAGGAAATGAATTCCATCATATGATCTTCTTTAAAGCCTTTCACCATAGATAATGTAATTAGTAGACAATTTTGGACGGTTAATTAATCATTTTTGTCTACAAACTTCGGGTATGCTCCAATCCTTGAGGTATTGTAGGATGTCTAAATACCATTCACCTTTCTCATTCTTTCTCTCATCCTCTTTTATTGTCATGTAGTAGGCTGGTTCTTCTTTTTGTTCCAACACTATCGGTCTAGCTTCATCGGCTTTTGGCCCATCCATCATAGATGCCATGGTTACTAAAGCATCTACAATCTAATTCTTGTTCTTATATTCTGAAATTTACATAGTACATGTCATCAATTGCGTATGAAGTAGATCCGTTAATTTTCTGCTGCATATGTTTTGTATGCGATACAAACATGTATATATCCATCAAATGGTATCGGAGCAGTCTTCAATTTCGAATCTGTATAACATGTTTTGTGAGTTTCGGAATTAGAGATGTTAGTTTCGTGGTGTTAGAAGATAATACATATTTAATTTTCTGCATTGTTGTTGAAACTATGATTTGATGAAAACTGATATTGATGTTATAATGTTGTTTAAATTTGAATTTAAGTATGTTAAATTGAAATTTAAGACTATAGCATCAATGGAATTTAGTTTTAATATCAATCTCTGTCTATCATGTTCATATGATGGTTGTTTGTTCATGAAAAACATTAAAAACTGCCTTGTTGAAATTTCTGGAAATTCAAAATTCACGAAGCTCGATTGATCGAGAAGCGATCGATTATCGATCGAGCAGCCAGAACTTTTCTCGATCGATCAAGACTGGAAATTCAAAAGCTCGATCGATCGAGAACCGGGAATTCTTATTTTTTCTAAGTGTTTTCAAGTTTTAAAAGTGCAAGGCTATGTGTAATTATATTATACATGTTTTATAATTAAAAACCTTCTTTTAAAACATCTAGTGGGAGAGAGATATAAGGGTTGGATCTCATGGCCTCCATTGTCGGTTCATAGTAGTGTGGAATATATACTTTGTCTTTGCTTCGAGCTTAGCATTCCATGCGGAGAGTATTTATTTCATGGTCCTACAAGATTGAATTTCTTGGCTTATAGTGGTTTGATCAAACACCTTGTCTTAGTTTTGAGCTTTGCATTCCATGCGAAGGGTGTTTTGTATCATAGTACTACAAAATAAGCCTGTTAAGGGGATGAAATGTGGCTACACATGATTCTAGACAATGGTATACACTAGACTAGATATTATAGTATCTTCTATGCTGAGTTCTTACTATTATTATTTAGAGGCCAAACGTATAGGGACATATTATTAGTGTTTGATAAGAGTTATCATGATAGCACTAATAATGAGAATAGTTCTTAATCAATCATAGTATTTAATGTTCACTCTATGCTGAGGGATATTGAATATGGGATTGGGTTGTCGTTGCATATATTATATTATGATTTTATTAAGGTTCCATACTATATGTTTATATGCTAAATTGATAATGTCCAATTCACTTATTATATTCATGTTTATTATTTTCAGATTTGAACATGGCATCATTTAGTCCACTTGTTACTATTCTTAATCAAAACAAATTGACTGGATCCAACTATGTTGACTGAAAAAGAAATTTGGACATAATTCTCACTGCTGAAGAGCATAAATATGTGCTTACTAAACCATGTCCTAGCTTTCCTTCATTAAATGCTCCTCTTGAGAAAAAACAACGATATGATCATTGGCAGAAATCTAATGAGATGGCTAAGTGCTACATCCTAGCATTTATCTCAAATGTTCTACAGCATCAAATGTAGGATGTAGTAGAACTAACTTTGAACATTGTGCTAAGTCTGAAGGAGATATTTGGTGAGCAAGGCCGTTATGCAAGCAAGAAACCATGAGACAAATTTATAATACCAAAATGGTTGAAGGCAGTTCAGTAAGGGAGTATTGTCTTACAATGATCTCCAATCTAAATACATTGGAGGTTTTAGGTGCCGATATTGATGGAGAATCCCAAGTGGATATGATACTCCAATCATTACTAGAATCATTCAAGGAATTCAAACTTAACTATAATATGAACAAAAAGATTTATACATTGTCTGAATTAATGAATGAATTGGTAGTGGCAGAAGGCATCCTTGGTACTTCTAATGTTGAAGCCAATATTGGTGAAGCTTCTACTTCTCAACCTAAGTCGAAAGGCAAGGGTAAGAAGGAGAAGAAGAAGGACTTCACAAAGCAAGAGGGTAAACAAATTGCCTTAGGGGTTGTCGATAAAGGAAAGTGTTTCCATTGTGGTAAGAAAGGACATTGGAAGAGGAATTGTCCAAACTTCAAGGCTACCGATACTAAGGGTATGAATAGTTCATTTCTCATTGAAATATGTTTGGTACAAAATCCCACAGATTCCTGGTGTGTGGATTCAGGTTGTACTAATCATATCTGCAATTCTTTGCAGGGGTTCCAGGAGACCAGAAAACTTAATGAAGGAGTATTGTTTCTTACTTTGGCTGATGGGAGTAGGATTCCGATTGTAGCTATTGGTGTTTATAATTTATGTTTTGAGTCTAGAGTTTTAATATTAGAAAACTGTTTGTATGTACCTAATGTTCGTAGGACTTTGATTTCTGCAACTTATTTGGGTAAACAGGGATATTGTGTTATCCTTAAAGACAATGTTGTAATAAAGAATGGTAAAATGTTTATCTGTTCTGGCAATATTATGGATGGTCTTTATATTTTAACTCCTGATAAGCATAAATTATATAATTCTGAATTAGATAATGACTGTCATGTAAAATTGTTAAAGAGAAAGTTTCCTTCTACTAATGATGCATATCTTTGGCACTTACGTTTGGGTCATATTAATCCAAACAGAATTCAAAGACTGATCAAAGATGGACTCTTAGAGCCATTGGACTTTGATGAATTTCCAATTTGTGAATCTTGTTTGGAGGGCAAAATGACCAAACGACCTTTTAATACAAAAGGTAAAAGAGCCAAAGAGTTGCTTGAATTAGTTCATTCAGATGTATGTGGTCCTATGTCAATCCAGGCAAGAGGTGGCTATGAGGTGGCTATGAGTATTTCTCAAGATGGAATTCATAGTCTCTTAACGGAGATACAAAATATTCCCTTGAGATAAGTTTAATGAGTTTGTTATTCAGAATGTTAGGCCTAACTACTTTAGTAAATAGTTACTAAAGTATATATTTATGAAATTAGATTTCATAAATACGTGATGAATAACTTAAAGGATTAAACTGGGTACTCAAGGATTAAGATGTAGTAATTTATAAAGTGGTAGTCTATATTCATGACTTTGTATTACTACGAATATTTTATGAAGGGGTTGCATGTACAATAAAGTCTTGGGATATAATTTATTAATAAGGCCTAGAGTGCAATTATATTTATATAGTGGTATTAAATATAATTAATGGTAACTTTGGACTTGTCAAGAGTTGACAGAAAAGCTCAAGGCCCATTGGAGCTAGTGTCTTATTTGTTCACTTTTGGTCCCACTCCAAGCCACATACTAAAGCCCAATTGGAAAGACCCAAAAGGCTAGCCCAATTAGATAATTAGTTATAAGGAGAGAAACATACAAAATTTTGTAACAACAACAAGAACATGAAATGGTATATATGTGAGTGTTGGACACTCTTTGATTCTCTCTAGAACATACACATATAAGTGATTGAGAGATCACACTTCTTGGGCATCAAGTGGAATTGGAGTGAAGATTGAAAGTGTTCTCAAGAACTTTTGATCATTGGTTTTGAATTTCACCCCATCAAGGTACATTCTCTTGTTCTTAAATTATGAAACTTACATAACATATGTTATTAATTGCGAATGAAGTAGATCCATTAATTTTTTTGCTGCGTACATGCATATTTCCATCAAAATGGTATCAGAGCGGTCTTCAATTTCTAATCTGTATAACACGTTTTGTGAGTTTTAGAACTAAAGATAATAGTTTCATTATGTTAGAAGATTATATATGTATTTAATTTTTTGCATGGTTGTTGAAACTATGTTTGATAAAAACTGATAGTGATGTTATTATGTTGTTTAAATTTGAATTTAAGTATGTTAAATTGAACTTTAAGGCTATAGCATCAATGGAATTCAGTTTTGATATCAAATTATATGTTCATATGGTGTTTGTTTATTCATGAAAACCATTGAAAATTGTTTAGATTTTCCCTTCAAAAATTGAAAACACGGGTTTTTCGCGGGTAACGTCCTCGTGAAATTACTCGCAAAAAATGCCTCCGAAGCACAAAACTTTTCACAAGTAAACTTTACTAGCGAAATAGTTGCGTGACAATCGCGAAAGTTTCAGTCTGGATTTTGTGTTTTCACTATATTGCTTTAAATCATTTTCGCGGGAAGAGCTTAGTCACGAGATACTCGTGAAAATGCATCTGAAGGGAATTTTGAATTTTTTCTAAGTGTTTTCAAATGTATAAAGTGCAAGGCTGTGTGTGTTTAGTTTACACATGTTTACAAAATAAAAACCTTTAATTTAAAACATCTAGTGGGAGAGAGATACAAGGGTTGGATCTCACGGCCTCCATTGTCGGTTCATAGTAGTGTGAAATATGTACTTTGTCTTTGCTTCGAGCTTAGCATTCCATGCGGAGAGTATTTATCTTATGGTACTACAGAATTGAATTTCTTGGTTTATAGTGGTTTGATCAAACACCTTGTCTTAGCCTCGAGTTTTGCATTCCATGTGGAGAGTGTTTTGTATCATGGTACCATAAAATAAGTTTGTTAAGGGGATGAAATGTGGCTACACATGATTCTAGACAATGATATACACTAGACTAAATATTATAGTATCCTCTATGTTGAGTTCTTACTTTAATTATTTAAAGGCCAAATGTATAATGGTATATTATTAGTGTTTGATAAGAGTTATCATGATAGCATTAATAATGGGAATAGTTCTCAATCAATCATAGTATTTTATATTCACTCTATGCTGTGGGATATTGAATATGGGATTGGGTTGTTGTTGCATATATTATATTATGGTTTTATTAAGGTTCCATACTATATGTTTATATGCTAAATTGATAATGTCCAGTTTACTTATAGTATTCATGTTTGCTATTTTCAGATTTGAACATGGCATCTTTTAGCCCACTTGTTACTATTCTTAATCAAAACAAACTGACTGGATCCAACTATGTTGACTGGAAAAGAAATTTGGACATTGTTCTTACAGCTGAAGTGCCCAAATATGTGCTTACTAAACCATGTCCTAGCTTTCCTTTATTAAATGCTCCTCTTGAGGAAAAACAGCGATATGGTCGTTGGCAGAATCTAAAGAGATGGCCAAGTGCTACATCCTAGCATCTATTTCAAATGTTCTACAACATCAAAACCCAAAAGGGGGAAATTCAACCCTTTTAGAGTGTCGTTCGGCACTCCAATAGTGCCGAATTGGCTCTTGGACACCGAACGCTCTTTCGTGTTCTGGTGCCGTTTGGACTCCTCTTCTAGGGTTTTTTGATCGGTCCTTGCACCTAGACATGTTTTCATCCTCCGTCTATGATTTTTTTAAATCTCTTTTCTAGATAATTCAAGCTTTTTAAGAAAAATTATCTTGCAGATAAATATCCTAAAATAAGTCTTGATAAAGTTCAGATTATCCACAATTTTATTGTTATCTAATCATCCATTTTATTCCTATGCATGCATCCTTATTTTAAACACTAATTATCAACCAATCACAGAATTATTTAATTAATTTTAATTGCTTAACCAATCAGAATTAATTTAAATTAATCGTGTGTGATTGACCCTACTTAGACACAATGCATGTCGACCATGCAAACTTAATCATGCGATATCTTTTGATCTAATGGTTCAATTTGGAAACCGGAAAAACCGTTGCGACCGTTTGAATCTCAATATCATTTTTATGATAAGCAATGAATGAATTGATGCATGTATTGCAAAGAGAAATTGATGCAGGTAATGCAATCATGATTTTCGGGGTACATGAATGATCATTTCAGTTATTTTCCTTGATTAAATCATGGGTGCAAAATCGAGTGTCTACAGGACCCTCTAGTGTTTGTGCTTGCTCCTCGTTCCTTGATAGAAATGGAGTATAGCCAGTGGGGGGCAGGCATTCCTTTTACTGATCATGTCATAGGCGAGTCAAATTATAAGGAGTTTAGTGGGGCTCGCCTCATGCCTTCTCTCCTTGCTTCGGTATGTGTTCTTGCTCTATTGTTTCTCTTTAATCAATCATCACTTGCATTCCTATACCTTAGTAACACTCAAATGAAATACTTATGTCAGGAGGGCCTTACTACCGGTGCTATCATTGATTCCCCCGGGCTTTCCTTGGCCGGTCTATGCTTATGGCCCTAATTAGTTTGCTTGGGAGTGCCATATTGGCTACAATACAAATGTCACAGGCTACCCCTTTCATGAAGGCACCTAGGTGGTGAGTTCTCTTTGATCCTTGTTGCTTTTCTTTTTTATCCTTATATCTAAATAATTTTTCTATCAACCTTTCCTTCAAAATTTAGCCTATTGTCTAGAAGCATGAGGAGCTCGTCTTGCTTGCGGGAAACCTCAAGCTGGAGTTGACTGAGTACTCCCGGCAGCTGCACGGAGGTGAGGATGATGAGGATAACGACGAGGACGATGATGGTGCAGGAGGTTTAGAGTCGACTTCGAGCCATCAATAGAGGAAAAGACGCTTCTAATGATCCTACAGATAGACAAACAAACACAAACACAAACACATCATAGCATACATTTTCCTTTTGTTTCTTTTATAGTTTTTCTCTTTTTAGCACACATGCTTGTACTTATATTCGGTTTAAGACATTGGGCTGTATTTTAAGAACACCTTTTACATTTATCCTTTTATTTGGGATATGTACTTAAATTATAAACTTGTGAAAACTTTATGCCTATTCTATTGTTCTTGGAAGATGCTTGAATTGTGCCTTGAGTAGTCCTTTTAGTCTCTCTCTTGCACCTTCCCATATCATCAAGTTAAAATGAATGAATTTTTTTCTCTTAATCCCTAATTTTTGCCTAGGTCCTCACCCTAGCGGGATTCCTTTAACTTTTGCATGGGCCGCCTTTTGGTTTTCAATCCATCAAGGCTCCTCGTATCGTCTTTGAACTCATTTTTCATTTTTTTTCTTATTTCTCTCTCTCTCTCTCTCTCTCTCTCTCTCTCTCTCTCTCTCTCTCTCTTTTCTTTTCTTTTCTCTCTTTCTTTCTTTCCTCTTCTAGATATAGCTGTATGAGAGGCTCTGATTTGCTTCATCCAACTTTAGGATATAAGAAATGACTTAGGGTTGTCATGAAATAGGTTCACATAGCTGAAAAAGCTTGTAAAAGTCCAATCAATTAAAAGAAAGAAAGATTGATTGACCACCTTGATATGCCCCAAATTTTACTTTTCTGCACTTTATGATTCTCATGTCTTTGCTTATGAATTTAATAAAGGATTGGAATGTTCCATATCCCCTATAGAAACACTTTATCATATATTAATTTGAGCAATTAGAGAACTACCCATTTATTATCTTTGCTTATTGTCATTATTTTTTTTTTCTCCATGCCATGTAATTTTTTCCCATGACATCCTTTGAGGAATTTTCACCATGCCTATGGTCTTTGCTCTTATCTTTTGCCTAGATTGCCCTTTCGGGTTTTCAACTTTGTGGGGTCCTTTTACCTTAACTTTTGTCTAGGCCGCCTTTTCGGGTTTTCAATCTAGTAGGATTTTTCCCCCCTTTTCAAATGTGATATCTTTGGAGTCTGTCCATGTTGATTGGGCGAAGCATCTCTTCCTCATCCAAATTTGTAATTCTTGTAGCACCTCTTGACATGATCTTCTTGATAATAAAAGGGCTAGACCATCTTGGTTTCATCTTTCCTTTCGAATCAAAAGTTTCATCTCTAAGTACTTTTAGAACCAAGTCCCCTTCTTTAAGGTTTCTAGGTCTCACCTTTTTGTTAAATGCTCTAACAATCCTCTTTTGGTACCCTTGTGCATGGTATTGTGCCTTATCTCTCTTCTCATCTATCAAAGCCAATTGCTTATATCTTTGCTTCATCCGATCTTCTTCTAGGACTTTGGTTTCTGCTAGTACCCTCAAAGATTGTATCTCCACCTTAATGGGAAGTACTGCTTCACTACCGTAAACCAAAGAGTAGGGGGTTGCCTCAGTTAATGCACGGATAGAAGTTTTGTAACCCCATAAAGCAAATGGAAGTTTCTTGGCCCAATCCTTGTATGTCACTACCATCTTGG
This sequence comes from Quercus glauca, assembly GCA_023736055.1. Taxonomy (NCBI): domain Eukaryota; kingdom Viridiplantae; phylum Streptophyta; class Magnoliopsida; order Fagales; family Fagaceae; genus Quercus; species Quercus glauca. The sequence goes on from CM043317.1 coordinate 28,899,007, forward strand.
CTAAGATGTTCTTAATGTTCTTATTAGCTGCTTCTACGACCCCATTGGTTCGTGGTTGATATGGTGAAAGCCTGTGATGCTTAATTCTATACAATTCCATGATCGTTCTAACCTCTCCCTTAAAGTGAGAACCATTATCAAAGATAATCTCTTAGGGTACCCTATATCGAAAAATGATATTATTCTCTATGAATCAAACCACATGATTGGCTTTTAACACAGAGTAAGAGGTTGTTTCCACCCACTTAGTGAAGTAGTCAATTGGCACTAGGATGTTCATGTCCATTCGAGGCCTTAGGAGCTATCTTTCAATCACATCTATGCCCCAGACTGAGAAATGCCATGGAGAGGTCATGTTGTATAGTTCATTAGGTGGCACGTGATTCAAATTTACATATGTTTGGCAATTGTGGAAACTCTTCATAGAGTCTACACAATCAAACTCCATTGTGTTCAAATAGTACCCTATCCTTAAGATCTTCTTGGCTAACATTCTCTCATTCATATGAGGACCACAAATCCCTTCCCTCTTTAGATAAAGAAGGTGTATACCATCATAGGATCCCTATAGAGCTGACCTCCACATAAGATGTATTGCATTGCCATCATCCTAATCGAATTACGCTCTCTCTTGTCGGCACCATTCGGATACACCCCCAATTCCAAGAATTTCAAGATGTCATAATACCAAGGGACACCTTCTTCTTCAATAACTAGGATTGAAGCTTCATTCCTCTCTTTGTGTGCCATCCCATAACTTTGTTCGATCTCTAAGGGTCATGTCCATACTCCTTTGGGTATTTTAACCATGGAAGCTAAAGTAGCCAAGGCGTCTACAAACTGATTCTAAGGTCTAGGGATGATTGTATACTCGATCTTGTCAAATGTTTTGGTCAAATCCTCTAAATATTGCTAATAAGGTTTAAAGTGCTCCTCCTTTACTTTCCACAACCTTTGTGCTTGAGCTATAAAAAAAGTCGAATCTCCAATGACCTCGGCCTCTTTCACCCCCAATTCTCGAAGAGCTTCCATTCTGGCGATATAAGCCCCATATTCTGCCATATTATTGGTTGCCTCAAAATTCAACTTAACTACTAAAGGTATGTGAGATCCTTTGGGAGTGATCATGGGTACCCCTATCCCATTTCCAAATTGTTTCATGGCTACATCGAAATACATATTCCATGCTCGTAGCTCAATATCCAAAATATCCTTATCGGGGAAATCTTCTCTACCATCCACTCCTTCCACGGGATTCTCAACACAAAAATCTTTAACGATACCTCCTTTGATAGTTTTCCTTGCCACATACTTTAAATCAAATTCCACTAGTAGGATCAACCACCGATAGTCTTCCACTCAAAGTGGGCTTCTCAAACAACTACTTTAATGGATCCATTCTGGTCACTACCTGTATTTGGAAAGGTAGGATAATGTGCCTCAATTTCTGTATAAGAGCAAAGCATGATTTTTCTATAGGTGTGTATCTAGTCTCATAATCATTGAACCTCCTGCTCAAATAGTACATGGGCCTCTCATTCTTATCATCGTATTCTTGTGCAAGCATACTTCCAACCGCATCTCCTATGATAGAGAGATAGAGGAGTAATGGCTTCTCATGCATCGGGGGTATCATGATAGGTAGATGAATGAGATACTCCTTAATGAGCTCAAAAGCTTTCTAACATTCATCTTTCCATTCATGAGGTTCATTCTTCCTTAGGAGCTTAAAGATGGGCTTACAAGTGGAAGTGAGCTTGGCAATGAATCAGATAATGTGCTGTAATCAACCAAAAATCCCCTTATCTCCTTCTCACTTTTGGGTGGAGACATTTCTAATATGGCTTTGATCTTTAATGGGTCAACTTTATCCCTCTATCACTTACCAAAAGCCTAACAACTTCCCTGCAATTACTCCAAAGGTGCATTTCTGTGGGTTCAATCTCAGCCTATAGTCCTTGATCCTTTCGAAGAACTTCCTCAAGTTAACGATGTGACCCTTTCTTTCCTTGGATTTCATAGTCATATAATTGACACACAATTCTACCTCATTGTGCATCATATCATGTAACAAGGCTGTGGCCATTCTTTGGTAGGTTGCACCTGCATTCTTTATCCTAAATGGCATCACGGTGTAGAAATAGATTCCTCATTCTATGTTAAATGTACTCTTGGTCATATCCCTAAGAGCCATCTTGATTTGGTTATATCCCAAGAAATCGTCCATGAAGGACATTAAGGCATTATCATTTGTGTTATCCACTAAAACATCTATGCGAGGAAGAGGGAAGTTATCCTTAGGGCAAGCTTTGTTCAAATCCCTAAAATCCACACACATTCTTACCTTCCCATCTTTCTTAGGTACGAGCACAATATTGGCTATCCACTCGGTTTGGTGTACAGGTTTGATGAACCCTACCTTTAATTGCTTGGTAACCTCTTGTTTGATATTTAAAAGCTATTTGGTTCTCATATGTCTCAACTTTTGCTTGATGGGTACCATGTGAGCATAAGTGTCAATGTGATGCTGAGCTATCTCGGGATCAATACTAGGCATATCTTCATAGGACCATGCAAACACCTCTTAAAATTTGGTGAGCAACACTTTAATATCTTTTCTTCTTCTTCATTTAGGGTTGAGCTAATTTTAATTAAATGTGGTTTCTCATCATTGCCCAAATTAAGAGTTTCAAAAGTTTGTTCCATAAGTTCAATTTTCTTTTCCATTTTTTTTTTTTTTTTTTTTTTTTTTTTTTTTTTTTTTTTTGCTTTTGTCTGGAAGTGTTGGCTTTTTTTCATTATTTTTTTTCTTTGATTTTTTTTTTTTTGGACGTGTCTTCTTTTTCTTTTTCTTTTTTGGTGCTCATATGTTTATTTTCTCATTAATTTTGGTTTTTTTTTTGTGTTTTTTTTTTAGAAAATAGTTTTGGTTTAATTTTGATAGGCCAAAAATGAATTGACCCCTTTGGCAAATTAATTAATTAATTATCCAAGTTAATTAATTAAGTCAATTTAACATGGAATAGCGTGGTAGCACAAACAAATTACCAAATAACTAAATGCAATGGAAAATAAATTTGATACGAGTGATTTGTTTACGAAAGGGGAAAACTATCGAGGCAAAACCCCACCGAGTGAATTTAAAGTCACCACTCCCAAGAATCCACTATTATCAATCACAAGCAGTTATAAGTAAAAGGAATCCCAATACCTAATGCCAACCTACAGTTGAACCCTTACCCTAATACCTAATTTGACTTGTATTGTAGCGGCAATCTCTCTATTCAATGCATGAATCCCAGTACGTGACTAACTAGTGATGCACGGATCCCAGTACATGACTAATACACCAACTTAAGGAAGATTGTTGGCTGCAAAGTTCTTCAGTTCATCAACAGTGAAGATCAGGAAGCTTCTTAGTCATAAAACCCTTGACATAAAGACATAGTAGCTTCTACAGAGAATATGATGAACTAGGTCAATTTATATCTTTGGTCACGATATGCATGGATTATTCTTTTGCAACTCCTTGCATCACTTTACACCACCTTGCATCCTAGTGATGGCTCTTAAAATAATCCTTATATACGTCTAAGGTTGTGAGAAAAGAAACCCTACAAAAATGGTCAAGGATATGCATGTAATCAGATCTGGAAAACCTGATTTCATAATTCTTGATAGATACAGCTTGTGTCAAGCTTCTATTGAGCTTCAGCAGTAATTCTTGTTAGAAAGGATTCTATCGTGACTTCTGCGGGCTTTAATGAACAACACTTCCTTCACTTGTTTCTTGGTCAGACTTGCATGGCTTCAATACTAAAATTGAACATTGTTTCTTGAAGTACTAAACCCATCCTGGATCTACCCAATTACAAGTAAAGTGCGTTTTATCAAAGGATTAGCCAATTACATCAAATTTGTCCCTAACAAATTTCTTATGCTATTATTTTTTTCACTTTAATGAAGTGTCCATCTATACACAATTTTTTTTTTTTTTTTAAGTATAATGTGTTACTTTTTGTTTTATTTAATAGGGACATGATAGTAAATTTATACAAACTTTATTTTCAACCAAAAAAAAAGAAGATTTCTATCCCTCCACCTTTCCACCCTCTCAACCAAACATAAATGAGGGAGACTATAATCTTTTCTATCCTCCCACTTTTTAATCCTTCTAACTAAAAGGACCCTAAGAGAAGGTTGTACTTAGGAGTGATGTCCATGACATGAAATTCCACAATTGTCTCTATGGGGCCAATCTTCCAAGGAGCCTTGAAAGTACCCATAACTTTTCTCGAGGTATTTTTATATGCCCTAATGGTCAAAGGAGAGGGTATAATTGTTTCCACATCTAATCCAATGGTAAGGGCGATCCTAAAAGGGCATACATTCAATGCGGATCCATTATCAATCAACACCATCGGAACCTTGGTGCCCATGCATTCAACGGTAATTTGTAGAGGTCTAGTGTGAGTGGCTCTTTTCTTTAAGGAGGAAGTTCTTCATTGGAAACGGCAAGAAGAGGATGAGATGGGGCCTCAACTCCTATGAGAGAGAGTACTTCTTATGGTGTAGTTTCTATATTCACCTCTTTCCCATTCAAAGCATCTAAGAGAGCACTACAATGCTTGTGAGAAGCCATAAGCATGCCCCATACCGATACATGAGCTTGAGTTTTCTTCAATTAAGTTAAAACTTGATATTCTTCCTCTTTCTCTTTAGGTTTCGTGGGTTTGGACCCTTCTCTTATGTCCCTACCAAGATGATCCTTCTCCAAAAAGGATGGTTTGTAGTGTTTCCCACTCCTAGTAATATTGGCCACATTATCCTCTATGACTCCTTTCTTTAGCTTAATTATTCCTCTGGGGAGTATCCCCACACAGCCATTGCATTCTTCAAAACGGAATCTTTTTCATCCCATATTCCTTAAACTTCTACGGTATTAACTTCCTCTGTCTCTATCAACTTTGAATAATCCCATTCAATCTCTTCGATTTGCACCCAATTCTGATATGGAGGAAGAGCTCTATGATAATCAGGCAAAGGGTTCTTCCTAATGCTAGGCTTGGTGATGATGTTGGGATTTGGGAGAGTTTCATTGTCTATGAGGTCTTGTATCTCGCGTTTGAGACGAAAGCAATTGTTGGTTTTATGGTCAGATTTTTGATGGAAGTGACAATACTCATTGAGGTTCCAAGTATAAGGTATGGGATTAGGCATATGTGTGGGATCTAGGGGCTTGATGAATCCTTTGGAAGATAAATTCTCATACGCTTGGACAAGGGTCATTCCTAGGTCGGAAAATTCTCGACGGGCCTTCTTCATCAATCATGGTATTGAAGATGAATTGTTCCACAAACAACTCTACTAGTTCATTCCACACATTATTCTTGCTAGGATCCAAACTATAGTACCATCTTGATGCACATCCTATGGGTGAGAGAGGAAATGCGTGCAAAGTTTGCTTCTCATCCAATCCCTTCATTTCGGCAATGCTTAGGTACCTCCTAACATGTTGCTTGGATTCTCCAGTTCTGTCAAACTTTTCCACATAAAAAATCTTGAACTTTGGAGGTAGTGCAATGGGAGTCTTGGACCTTGTGCCCCCTATGTTGTAAAGACAATCACCCATCCCTTGGGCCTTGTGAAAGGCTAGTTGCATTTTCTCTATCTTCTCTCTCATGGCTATGGTTTTTGCCGTGAGTTTCTCAAATTGTTTGTCCCTTTCATAATCAGCTTTGTCCCTTTCATCCCAATCTTTCCCTTCTTCCTCATCGAGAACCTATTCTCATTTGTTTGGCTACTTCAACTTTGCCTCTTTTAGCTTAGTGAGGCAACTCCCCATTTTCTTGAGAGTATCACTTTGTTCTTCCATTACCTTGAATATCTTTTGTGCAATTTCATCACTAATTGAAGTGGCCATTGTTTCTTAAGAAGATTCCCCTACTTGGAACTCTTCTTCTTGATGTGTGTCCTCAATCTTGACCAAACGCCTTCCGTTCTTTTCTCGAGTCCAAATTGGAGTGGGGACGTGTTTTCTTGACTTTGGTGGTGCAATGGGTTCTGAAAAAAGTCCCATTTTTACTAAGTCCATGTCCAAATTAAAATTTTCTTTTTGTTTTTAAGTGACCTTAGAAAATCTTTAAGCTCATTTTAATGAAGGCCTGATTACAAAAATCATTCCCTTTACTTTCATGTACTTTGCCTCTTATTTCATTGGGCTTTGGTCCATTTACAACAATGCTCTTATCTTACCCTCATAGGTTTTCATTATAATGTACTTAGAGATTTTCAACCTTTTGTCTCTAGCATGGGCTTACAACATATTCATCACCTTTGGATTCTTCTCTTTTCACTTCATTATCATCATCAATTTTTGAAGAAGCCTATTAGCTAGAATATATTGTAACCTTCCTTTCAAGGTCCATGAAGTTCTCATCATTTTGGGCCTAGGCATACAACAAAAAGGCCCAAGATTAGGGAAGTTCATATTGACTTTGTAGGATCTTGGATGCTAAGTCCATAGCATACTTGTTATCTTAGGCCCCAAAGTCCTCTTTTTCAAAAGGGCTTTTGGTTTGGGCTTATCATAACAATTAGGCTATAGCCTTATGAACCTTTAAGGTTGAGACATATCTTTGGATTTAGGGAACAAACTCTTACATGTGAGAACTTCTTTTCTTTTATTACATTTGTCTTAGGGTATGCCATAACTTTAGGGTCATCCTTCCACTTTTACATCTTTTATTTGACCTTTATAATTAGGTGAGCACAAGATATATGGTTGAACACAAGAGATATATAAAGGGTATCCTCTTTTGATAGGATCTAGGATCTCTCAAAGCGTGGGTAGGCTCCCTAAGGTTAAAGGGATAGATAATTAGGTCACTCACAACTAGGTGGGCATGATTCCAACCGAGGGCCTAAGTGGACCTTTGTGGATTGGTGGCAAACTATTAATGTACTCAAAGCTCATCAGAGGCAATGGCACACATTGTGAGTTGGTAGGATGAACTTTGAAAGACTTGGGCCGGAATGGAGCCTTCCATTTTCCCACTCATCACCAACCGAGGTTAAGGGACAAAAGAACCATGAGAAGTGTGCACAACAAATATTGAATAAGCCTTTATTAAAGTTAAGACATAGGACATATAGGAATTAAACTCACAATCCCCAGTGGAGTCGCCACTGTGGACGCAAAGGGGGTCGAAATGGAGCCACCACCTACTTTTTGAAATGTTCTAGGAACCATATATATAACATCCTTTCGAGGAAGGTCCTTTTGATCTTACTACCAGAGATATGGGTTCGAAGTTAAGGTACGGTGTCGGGAAGGTGTTAGGCACCCAAAACCACCCAACTCTAAGGTTGGCTTCCCGTCATTCTGTCTTATGTCTTAACCCTATTAAAGGCATACTCAACATTGTTATCTAACTCACACACACACTAATCATACATCTAGCAATCAACATGGCATCAAACATCCCTAACCATACACCTATCATACTTGCAAACAAAACCTACCATACATCTAATCATGCATATCACTTCATCAAAGACCCTAGCATTCATCTAATCATGGCATCTCCTAACATACACCTATCATACTTGCAAACAAAACCTACCATACATCTAATCATGCATATCACTTCATCAAAGACCCTAGCATTCATCTAATCATGGCATCTCCTAACATACATCTATGATGCTTCATCACAAATCATATCACATCATAGGATACCTTAACATACATCTCATCACATCATCCTAGCGTTCATCTAGCATGTCATCATATCATATTCAAGGCAGCAACATGTAACATCAAAGATCAAAAAGGAGGAATGAAGCCAAACCAAAGCATGTCATCATCCAAGGCATCAAGATCACAATTTCATCAAAGCTAAGCAAGATCATATCAAAAGCATGAACATTACAAATGCGTCACTTACCCTTCACTTACCTTGCAACAACTTGGCACCTATGGCATCATGCATGAGCATGTGAATGCATGTACATGGCATTGAAACAAGGAAAACATAAAACAAATCCTAATTCTAGCATGTGAGAGCAAAAAAGCAATTAAACATGTGAAACAGGGACTTTTGGAAGTATAAAAACAAGGAAAAGAAGCTAAAAAAAAAAAAAAAAAAAAAACCTAACACGAGAAAGCAGAAGCAAAACAAATAGGAAAAACAAAAATTAGGGATTTGGGTAGCGGCTTGCGTACGCATAATCAAGCCTGCATATATAGGCAAGATTATGCGTACGCACTAAAAACACAACAACAGGGCAGAACCTTTAAACGAAAATTCTAACAACCTAACATGCATTTGAAACACACAAACTTATAAACCTAAGCTAGATAAACATGTTAAAGCTTATAAAACAAGAAAACAAGGACAAACAGAAAGATTAAAGACTAAAAATAAAAGTTAAGGAAAATAAAGGTTTAAAACTAATACCTTAAAGAAAAGCTCTTCAAGCTTGATTTTTGACCGTTCCCCTTAGTCAAATCTATTCACAATTCAAAAATTTTTTTTAATAAAGATTAAAATCAAATATCAAGGCCTAAAAAGGTCCTAATCAAAAGAAAATTGACTTAAGAGTGTTTTGTGATAAATTCCCTTTTGATTCATTATTTCTAGTGAATCTTAGTGTTTTCCCCGGGGATTTCTATGTATTTTGAAAGTATACCATGTAAGGCCACTTATAGTGTGAAAAAAGAGGTTTGGAACGATCCCCAGACGATGTGGGATTCATTCCAAACCTCAACATAAATGCAAAGAACTGGCCTTGTATAACTTTCTACAAATCGCTATGCGTGTGCAAGATCAAGCCTACGTACGCATGCAGAAAGCCGGGTACGCAGGCTGATTTATGCTTACGCATAGTGAGGGTTTCCTTTGGCCTTATGTTTCAAAAATTGATTCAAATTAACATTTGATTGGCCCTAAACCAACCTTGGGTCTTAGAATTCAGCATCATTGGGGAACGGGGGCTTGAGTCATAAGGGGTACAAAATGTGGTGTCTACACTATGGCAGCCCTATTCCATGATCTGATCCACAAGGAGATCGAGGTCTACATGGACGATATGATCGCCATGTCATGCACTCCAAGAGATCATTTGATAGATTTGAGAAAGCTATTCAAGCACCTCGTTAAGTACAAGTTAAGGCTTAACCCTAATAAGGGCATATTCAGAGCCAGTTTAGGGAAATTGCTTGACTTCATAGTCAGCAAGAGAGAAATTGAAGTGGACTCAGCAAAAGTCTAGGCCATTAGGGACATGCCTGCGCCAAAAACTGAGAAACAAATTCAAAGCTTCTTAGGAAGGATCAATTACATAGCTCACCCTCATAGGGAAAATATCTCGTTAGTATATGTTTCTTTCTGAGTTTGATATCGTATTTTCGGTGCAAAAGGCCATCAAGGGCCAGGCCATAGCCGACTACTTAGCGGACCAGTCATTGAACTATCCAGAATTTTTAGAATCCCTCTTCCCAGATGAGGATGTTTTGGCAATGGATCTTGAACCAGGCAATGTAGAACCATGGCGTTGGAAGCTTTATTTCGATGGAGCTGCCAATAGCTCCGGATATGGAGTTGGAGAAGTTCTAGCATCCCCAAAGGGTCAGCAAATCCCTATTTCACTCAAGCTAAATTTGGATTGCACCAGCAATGCAATAGAGTACAAGGCATGCACAGCAGGCCTATAAGTTGCCTTAGAGTTTAGGTCGTACAATCTAAGCATCTTTGTAGATTTCTTGTTGATTATCTCCCAAATAGAGGGGAAGTAGCAACCTAAGACCCCAAGTTGATTCTGTATTAGAAGTGCGTCAACTGCCTAATTCCAAAGTTTTGAAACATTACATTTGCTTATTTGGCCCGAGGACACAACTAGTTCACACAAGTTGTGGCCGCCCTAGCTAGCGTGGATATGTTAGCAGAATGATATGGTATGTGACAATTGCGCATAGAGGTCCATGGCGTGCCGGCCTATTGCATGAATATCGAAGAATGCATGAACTTTGAAGCTAAAATCAATGGGAAGCCATGGTACCATGATATCAAGGCTTATATCAAAGATGGTGAATACCTGCCTGGGGCCATAAATAGTGAGAAGAAATTCATCAGGTGCATGGTTTGCCAATTCTTCTTGAGTAGGGAAGTCTTGTATAAGAGGAACCACGATACAACTCTGCTTCGATGCATAGATGCCCTCAAGGCTAAACATTTGATGAAAGAGATGCATGAAGGCTTGCTTGGAGCCCATGCTAATGGACCCTATTGTTCCAAAAAATCATGAGAGTCGGCTACTATTGGCTCACATGGAAAGCGACTGCATCAATCATGTTAGGACGTGCCACTGTTGCCAAGTCTATCAAAATAGAAAAAACGTTCCTCTTCAACCCTTGCACTCTCTAGGAGTGCCATGGCCTTTTTCAGCTTAGGGAAAGTTATAGAGAATTGAATTTCCCTTTAGCTGTAAAAATTTCAGCTTAATCCGAATTCTGGGTAAAAAGATATGATCAAAATACTGAAACTTGTCCTGATTTGAAAAATCATCTTACTCTTATTCTAATCTCCTTTTTTTTAAGGATTTTCCCCCTATGTTTTTTGCTTATTTTTTAAGATGATTGGACTTAATTTTTAATCAAACCTAGCTTATTTTCTAAGCAACTAACACCTCTATAAATAGGGGAGGCCTCCCAACATTTAGCACCCATTTTTCTAACTTCTATTTTTGACTTCGCTCTCCCCTTACATTAAAGAAGTTCTAGAAGCCCTGCATTAGGAACTTCTTTTTTGTTAAGAGGCTTCACTTAAATCCTTAAAAAAAAAAAAAAAATACTGTTTCTCTTTGAGGAACTCTTTCCATGAGGATTAAGTTCATGCAAATTTAACTCTATCTTTGTTTCCATAACATGCTTTCATATATGCGTTAGTTTGCATGGACATGATGTTTTCTTTTGTGTTTAAATAATCATGTTTCTCATATGTTATCACATGTTCTCTTTTGCTTTCAAAAGTTTTCACATGATTAATTGATGAACATGTCTAGATCTAGGGTTGAATCTTGCCTTAGAATTTTAGATCTGCAATTTTTCTTTGCGTTTTTTTTTATATAAAAAAACTAAAATCAAATTTTCAAGTTTTCTTCATTTTTGTTTTTTTATTAAGAGTCAAATCCATATTTATTTTTCTCTTAGTTTCTTTTACAAAGTAAAACCAAATCTGCGTTTTTCCAAAAAAAAATCTGCCCTATTTTTAATTAAAAAAAAAAAAAAAAAAAAAAACCAGATCTACATTTTTCCAAATAAAAATCTGCCCTGTTTTTAATAAAAAAAACCAGATCTGCATTTTTCCATATAAAAATCTGCCCTGTTTTTAATATAAAATCATATCTGCATTTTTTCCAAATAAAAATCTGTCCTGTTTTAAATAAATAAATAAAAATCTGATTTGCATTTAAAAAAAATAAAAATCTAACTGTTTTTTTAATCAAAATCAGATCTGCATCTTTCAATAAAAAATTTGTATTTTTTTTCCACATTAAAAAATCCCAATCAGATCTAAATATTTATTTGAAATCCATTCTTTTCTTTTATGGAAACTAAAGATTAAATTTTTCATTAACAATTCTCATCAAATTTTTTCACACAAAATAAAATGGTAGATCTAAGGTTCTTGACTAAAAGTTTAACCCTAGTTCTAGGATTTTACATAGCATCTGTTGCATAACATTTCATACTTTCAAAAGCGTATATAATGGTCATGTAGAATCTAGAAGACCAGACTTTGTCTAGGCGGAATGAGTGCCTAACACCTTCCCATTTTGTAATCTAGCCCTCGAACTTATTTTTTTGGATAGTAGACTAGTGCTTTATCTTTTGTTTTGGTAGATTGTAACTAGGATTAAAGCTTTTTAATTTTTACATAGATTGTATTTAGGACCAAGGCATTGTAAAATTATTCTACCAAGTTGTATTTGTATAATTAATTAATGAATTTGAGGTATTTTAGGACATGTGAATTGTATTTTATTTTTTCTTATTTAAAAAAAAAAAATAAGTGGTGACTCCACACAATTACCCAAAAGAGAGGTGCCCTAAGCACCCGAATCTCTTTTTGAGAGCACCCCTCAAGTAATGTAGTCTCTCATAAGGCAAAATGTAGAAACATACATGTAAGACCTACCAAGAAGCAATGCTCATTATACATCAGGAGCCTACCAATAGGCGAAGTCTAGAAACATACATATAAGACCTACAGAGAGACATTGTTCATCATACATCCCTACCAACAGGTGAAGTCTAGAAACATACATGTAAGACCTATCAAGAGGCATTGTTCCTCATACATTAGAAGCCCACCAACAGGAAAAATTCAGAAACATACATGTAAGAACTATTGAGAGGCATTGTTCATAATACATCAGAAGCCTACCAACAGGCAAAATCCAAAAACATACATGTAAGGCCTATCAAGATGCATTGTTCATCATACATTAGAAGCCTACCAACAGGCGAAATCCAGAAACATACATGTAAGACCTACCAAGAGGCAATGTTCATCATATATCAGAAACCTACTAACAGGCAAAATCCAAAAATATACATGTAAGACCTACCAAGAGGCAATGTTCATTATACATCAGAAGCCAACCAACAGGTGGAATCTAGAAACATACATGTAAGGCCTACCAAGATACAATGTCCATACATACGTCAAGAGCCTACAGAGAGGCAATATAATACATACAGTCTAGGTCTACCAAGAGCTAGTCTAATATATACATATCTGGCCTGCAAAGGGGCAATGTCTACAAAATACAAAAAAATGAGAAAAAAAAAAATGCCCGCCCAGGGCTACATCATCATGATATAACAATTGTGGCTAGCCTAAGGGGAGTCATCATCTCTAACAGCATCATCAGCAAAGCGCCCAGTATTGCCATCATCGACATCATTACCTGTAGTAGGGCTCGTTTAAGGACTAGCTCGATCCACTGGAGAACTTGGGACATATCCCAGAATAGGGCCCTGAGCCCAATCATCTAGAGGGCACATTCCCAACTACAAGTCAGTCCGGGAGGAGCAGGCATATACCCTAACTCATGTCGGTGAATGGGAGGATCTCTACCAAGAATAAGAGGTGTAGGAGGTACAAGCAGCCTATGTCCCTTTATCTCACCAATCAGAACTTCGATGTACCCAAGAAGCAGGCCTATCTCAACTTGTAGCAGATCCCTTTCTCTCTCAGCAACAACGGTGTGGACCTCCCTCTTTCTGTGCCGTAAGTCCCTTTCTCGAGCAAGCGATCTAGCAATCTCCTCCTACAAGTACCCCTCTCTAGTGGTAGCAGCGCCCTCAAGATCTCTCACCCTGGCCTAAAGGGTATCTGCCTTTAAACTCAAGTAGGCCTCTGAAGCCTGAGGAACACGTGCTAAGCTGCCAAGCACTCTACCCTCACTTACAGGGCAATCATCTATAATGGGTCCAGCTGAGGATTGCAAGAACCAAGTGAAGTAGTCAGTGTCCTCAGTGACAAAACAGTCAAAGGAGCTTGTCATATAGTCAAGATCATCCAAAGTCATTTCAGAATGTGTAAACTCTTGAAAGGTCCCTGGGTACTCTTAAGATCGGAATAACCTAATTACAGGTCCTCTCAACCAACAAGAACTCCCAGCTTGACAAAGCCTAGAACGAGCACTGTGCTTGTGACTTATCCATTGCCTGGGTAACCTCACGCCTAGCCAACAATCTCCCATCATAGGGACAGTTGAGTATCCCACCCTAGGTGACATAATCCAATGTAGCACCGACAGAGGACAGATGTGTCAAGACAACTTTGGTGATCTTGCAGAGGGACCAAGCATATGCCCTAGGATAAATCTCTGAAGATAGGCCGGTATACTGTGGGCTCAAGGCGGGTTGCACTTGTATGCCCTCCATGTCAAAACTTGCTAGCAACCCTCGAGGCTCCTAAAGCCACATCATGAAGCCTGCCTCATGAAAGCGATAAAGAACCCATAAGAAAGGCCCTCCCCCCCCCCCCCCCAATCGTAGGCCTCAATGTCTGACACAACTTTCATGGCCCCTAGCAGCTTGCAGGTCAGCACTGGCTGGTTGTTGCCAAATAGGCAACTACCGATGAAATAGAAAAAGAACCGCTTGAGAGCAATGTCGTCAGGCTTCACCACCCAAGGTATGCTTTCCTTCAGCCATTCCATACTGATTTGAGGCTCCTCGGTAGGCCCAAAATATTGTCACCTTGCCAGAGTAAGGAGATAATGAATGCCTAAGAGTGTGCTCGTAGTAACAAAATCCATAGGATTGGACGGGATAGAATACCCCCCGAATATAAGGCCTAAAATAGACATCTAGTCGAGGGGAAGGATTGCATACTCCCCACAACTCAAATGAAAGGTGCCAGTTTCTACATGGAATTGCTGCACTAGAGTCTTTGGTATCACATGCCGCATAGAATCAGGATGAATCCTCAGGAACTCAAAGCCTTGCTCAATCAAGAAGCCGTGGTGGTGCGCATTCCTATGGTCAAATATGAGTAAAAGGAATGAAGACCAAGCTCCCTGGCTGCGAATCTTATCAAAGGCCTACGCTTGAAATCAGAAAAGTTTCTAGTTAGCATGCATATCTATAAATTTAGATTTGACAATTGAAAGAGAAAAGGGAACATACCTAAGCCTTCCAAATCTGAGTGAAAGGATGCCTCTTCAGACCATACTGAAGATGAGTGTTGGCTATACTGTGATTGATCTCTCTAGTATAAGCCTCAGCCTTGGAAAACATAAAGGGCCACCAAGTTAGCATCAACATCAAACATGAGCTCTTCCTCTAGCTCCTCGCTCCCTAGGCCTCCTCCCTCCTTAGTTCGAGGGAACTGCGAAGAGTCGCCTTTTGAACTAGTGTGAGACTAAGACGAGGCACTAGCCGTCTCCACAAAACAACAAGTCCTAGTTCGGTGTGCTATATGAATGCCTCCAGAAGGCGCAAGGTCATCACCACCTCAATCGGAGCACCTCTGAAGAGTCTGCGCAACCTGAAGACTAACCAAGACTATATCGTCATCGTTCCTAGATGAATCAGCTAAAGAAGGAACAATGGCAGGAGCCTTCCCACAAGCAGCGCTGGATCTTGTTCGTCTAAACATACTTGTAGAAGCTAATTCAAGATTGGTTAGTAAGCCTAAAAGCATTTGGTGATGCAAATAAATAGGTAAGTATGTCTAACCCAACTGCCTAACACATGTTAAGCATGTTCATACCAAAATATCATGTTTTCTAAAAAATATCAAATTTCTCAAAATACCTCTCTATTGGGATTCAGATTCGGCCCTGACAGTTTAATCCTATCTCTTTTCCATCAAAAGTATCAAAATTTTCAAAATACCTCTTGCTTGGGATTCAAACTCGGTCACGACCATTTAATCCTACCTATTTTACATTAAAAAAAAAATATCAAAAATTTCAAAATACCTCTTTGTTGGGATTCAAATTCAGACGCGACTGTTTAATCCTATCTCTTTTTCATCAAAAATATTAAAAATTTTCAAATACCTCTCTCCGAGATTCAGATTCGGCCAGGATCGCTTAGTCTCACCAGGATTTAGATTCGGCCACGACTGTTCAATCTAATAGCCTCTCTCCAAGATTCAAATTCAGCCACGACCATTTAGTCTCACCAGGATTCAGATTTGGCCATGACTGTTTAGTCCTAATAGCCTCTCTCCGAGATTCAATTCGGCCACCACTGTTTAGTCTCACTAGGATTTAGATTCAGCCATGACCATTTAATCCTAACAACCTCTCTCCGAGATTGAGAGTTGACGTCTTTAACACTTCACCTGTACAGTTGTTGCCTTTTTATTCATATTTGGCCAGTAGTACCCCATGCGTTGCATCCTTCTGTAAAGGCTGATTTTTTTTGTAACCTCATAGACCTAGCTATGTAGTTCTTTCAATCTCAGCTTTCCTTCTTTCTCACTGATGCATCTGGATAAGATCCCTTTAGGCAGCCTCCTATACAGTTATCCTTCTATCAGCGTGTAATCCCTGAGTTCTTTGATACTTCCTCCATGTCCTTCCTCTTTTATTTTTTCTTTGACCTCATTCCTCCAATCTTACTGTTCTAGTTCTTCAGGGAACATCTTTTGGAGGATCCGTATGATGGAATGTTCCTGCTTACTTACTCTTATCAGAGTGTTCCTTTAAATGGTACTTGGGATCCCAAGGTGGCTAGTGCATTAGCGAACCTGTTCTCTCTCCTTTGGGCGTACTCAACGATAAAGGTTTGGAACTCCTGCTTCAGCCTTTGCGCCGAAGTTTTGTAGGCTGCCAAACTTTGCTCTCTTAGTGCAAAGTCACCATTCACCTGAGAGACCACAAGGTTGGAGTCTCCTAACACCCTCATATGCTTTATTCCCATGCTGAGTGCTATGGTCAGCCTAGTCAAGTATGTCTCGTACTTAGTAGCATTATTTGAATAGGAAAACCCAAGCTTGAAAGATAAGGGCATGGTGTCCCCTTCTTCGCAACTTAGTACAATTCCTAGCCCATTTGAGGTTGCCGTTGCTGACCCATCAAATCTCATTGTCCACTTCTTTCCTGAGAGCTCTACCACTGCCACTTCCCAAGGGATCTCCTCGCTTAGTGAACATTCCTCTTTCATTGGGAACTGGGCTAGCAGATCTATTATGGCTTGACTTTTAGCAGCCTTAGGGGTCTTAAGGCCGATGTCATATTGAGAGAGCAAGAACAGCCACTGTGCTATCCTTCCTATCAGGAGAGGCTGGTGAAGGAGTGCTTTTATGGGATGTGACTTAGTCACCAAGAGGATCTGGTGGGCTGAGAAGTATCGATTTAGCCTTTAGGATGCGTAGATAACCACCAGACATGCTCTTTCTATCTTGGGGTACCTAGTCTCGGTATCCTTAAGTGTCCTGCTTACTTAATAAATGGGTTGCTCATTCCTATCATCGTCTTCCTATGCTAGCAGGGCTCCTATAGCCTGGGAGTTTGAGGCTAAATATAGCAAAAGGGGTCGCTCACGTACTGGTGCTTGTAGGGGGGAAAGATGATTCATAATCTGTTGGATCCTTTGAAAGGCTTCCTGCTGCTCAGTTCCCCAAGTGAACTCAGCCCCCTTTTTCAACAGTTTAGATAAACTACTTGTGACCGAGACCAATCTTGGCACAAACCTCCTGATGTAAGAGACCCTCCCTTGGAAACTTTTGAGCTCTTTTATCGTTGTGGGCCTTTTCATTGTTGCGATGGCCGTGGCTTTGGCTGTGGATCCACACTTATGTCTCTGTGATGTACTAGGAACCCAAGAAACTTTCCAGCAGATACTCCGAAGGCACACTTCATGAGGTTCATGTGTAGTTTGTACTTCTTACACCTTTCAAAAACTATTCAAGTATCTGGAAGTCTCCTGTCCTGGTCATTGATTTTACCATAATATCATCCACATAATCTTCCATTTCCTTGTGCATCATATCATGGAAGATAGCTGTCATGATTCATTGGTATGTCGCCCCTGCATTTTTAAGGCCAAAGGGCATCACAGTGTAATAAAAGTTTCTAATTGGAATCCTGAATGCTGTCTTCTCTGCATCTTTAGCAGCCATGCGGATTTGGTTGTACCCACTATACCCATCCATAAATGAAAACATAGAGCTTCCTGTAGCTGAATCTACGAGGATGTCAACATTAGGTAGGGGAAACTCATCTTTTGGACATGCCTTGTTCAGATTGCGAATGTCCACACAACACCGGATTTGGCCATTCTTTTTCTTCACGGGTACTATGTTGGAAAGCCACTTGGGGTGCTGGCTGGGCTTGATAAAACCAGCTACTAGTTAGCTTCTTGACTTCTTGAATTATTTAAGCTTCCACATCAGTGTAAAAGACCCTGGCTAGCTAAACTACTGGCCCGACTCCTGGGTCTACGTTAAGAGAATGGACCACCAGTCCTGGATCCAAACCGGGCATCTCATCATAGGTCCATGCGAACACATCCACATATTTCTTAAGTAAGGCCACTAATTGCTCCTTCTCTTGTGCTGTCAACTGACTACTAATGAAACAGTCTTCTGGGATCCCAGCTCAACCCCCAAATTTATCTCTCCCAATTCTTCCTCGGGCTGAATTTGTGCTTCCTTAACTGGGTCTTCTAGGATTTCTTCTTGAGCCATCATACAATCCGGTGGCCTGACCTTCCTGCATGCCACGTTCAGGCCCCGTGCACCTTCATAAACAATAAATTAACCTTTCTCCAGGTTCTCGTACTACCACGCATTCCTGGGATCCTGAGGAGCTGGGCTTCCTCTTTTGTTTTTTCTGTCCAGGAGCTTTCTCAGGTCACGGGTATGCACTCCTTCTTCTTTCAAGATAGGTGCTCCTAGGGTCCCCTGCGTGGGGCTTTCATCATCTGGTTCCAACTCATTGTAAAACATTGTTTCCATAAACTCCATGGCTAAAAGGGTTATAGTTAGCAGGGATCCTTACGAGCCTCCCATTCATTCTCCTTTTAACACATTGATGGTACGTGGAAGGAATAAGGCGGTGCTTATAGAGCCATGGACGTCTTAATAGCACATGGTAAGAAACTTCTAAGTTGATCACATGAAACCTGGTCAGGGCTACTATTAGGCCTACCCTTAAGGCCAGCTGCACATATCCTTCAGTTGATTCTGCCGATCTATAAAATCTTGTTATCTCCATGGGGGGCCCCCAAGATCCTTCTGCCAATTAGACCCACAACTTCCAGGGTACTCAGGATTATGAGGTTAAGTGATGCCCCTGTATCTACTAATGCTCTCCTGACTTGGACACCGCTTTGGTGGCCATCAGATAAAGGGGTCTACGATGGTCTGGATGCTCAACCTCTATGTCCTCATTAGTGAAGGTTATTGCATTGGTTGTCTCCAAGTAAGCTCAACTAGCATAGGATTCTACTGTGAAACATTCCATTCCCGAATCTGCTGCTATACTCATAAGGGACTCTGTGTCCACTCTTCTTGCTTCTGGCCCAAATCCCAACTGGTTGAATAACGATCTGAACTTAGGATTCTTCTGAAAGGTCTTGAATGTGCTTGGATGGAAGGTTCCTTCAGGCTCTTTTGCTTCCACTAGGTTCCCATGGATCACTATAGCCACCACTCCCTTTCCCTTGTGATTGGGTAGAGGGTTTCTTTGCGCTTCGGGTTCCTTTTGGGTGAGTTCCAGGGTTCCCTCCTTAAGCTTCTTGTGAAAAAGCTTATGGAGGGTCCAATAGTCCTTGGTAGAATGCTTGACATAATTATGAATTCTGCAAAACAAGGGATTCTTCCTTTCTTCCTTAATTGGTGGCCTAGGCACAATAAATGGCCTGCCAATTTCATCTCCAATCCATTTATCCAAAACATGATTAAACTCTTTTGCAACACATGGGATCACGAGTGGTTCCTCAGGAATTTTTCCTTCGGGTCTCTTCCTTTTTTCTCCAACTGATGTCGTCATGGCCTGGGGTACTGGCACCCTCTTTGTTCTTATAGTCTGTGCTATCCTTCTAGTTCTTTGCAGCAAGTTGGCAAACTGAGTTTTGCATAAATTTTCGAGGTTGAGCATGTAGTCAAAGAGCATGTTGGATATGCAGGTCTCCACAAGCTCTTTTTCTTCATGGTCTCCATAACAGTTCAGAGAAACATCTTCAAACCTCTTGATGAACTGGACAAGATCCTCCCCAGGCCTTTGCCTTACCATCTGAAGGCTTTGGAAGGTGACCTTGTCTTCACCAGATAGTACTTTGCATAGAACCTTTCCATCATTTCGTCCCAGGTCTTAATGGACCTAGGCCTCAAGATGGTGTACCATGTATATGCTCTGTCCACTAGGGATTTAGCATACTCCTTTAAACACAGCTCCCTGTCTCCTGCGTAAGGGCCCATAGTGTGAATAAACCTACTCACGTGTTCCACAGCACTTCCATTTCTTCCATCAAAAGGATGGAACTTTAGGGGTTCATATCCTTTGGGATATGGCTTGCCAAGGAGCTCTGGTGGGAATGGGGGATCCCGAGAAAATTTCTTGGGGATCCCCAAGAGTTTTTCCCTTTCTTGTACCAAAAGGGCATTGACATCTGCTAGCGTTAGGTATTGGGGGTTGGGCTCTGTCCTGGTTGACCACAGGGGGGATATTGATGATGTATGTCATTTGAATGTTTGCTTTATTGTATGCTTTATATGATTTTGTAATTGTAATGATGCCTTGCTACCATGTTTAGTTTGCTGCCTTGTTTTAAGACGTATGATAGGGTTTCACATGCTAGGGTTTGTATATGTGTGTGGTTTGGCTTTCTTTTGCTTTATAGATAGATAGTTATGTGTTTTGGGATAATGATGTCATTATTACATGCTTAGTTGTACGCTAGTGTGTGTGTGAGTTTAAATTTTATCAAGTTTAAGACGTAAGACACAATGATAGGAGGCCAACCTTAGGGTTGGGCGATCTTGGGTGCCTAACACCTTCCTAAGATCATACCTAAACTCTGAACTCATACCTCTGGTAGTAAGATTAAAAGGTCCTTCCTTGAGAGGACGCCATATATATGGTTCCTAGACCATTGCAAAAACTAGGTGGCGACTCCCCTCTTGTGCCCACAGTGGCGATTTTGCTGGGGATTGTGAGTTTAATTCCTATGTGTCTTACTTCTTAACCTTGATAAAAACTATTTCAATATTTTTTTGCTCACACATCACTTGGTTTTTTTTGTCCCTTAACCTCGGTTGGTAATGAGTGAGAAGATGGAAGGCTTCATTCAGGCCTAAATCTTCCGAAGTTCATCCCACCAATTCACAATCAGTGTCATCGCCTATAATGGGCTTTGAGTACGTTAAATGTTTGCTACCAATCCACTATGGGATCCACTTAGGCCCTCAGTTAGAATCATATCCCACCAAGTTGTGAGTGACCTACTTATCTATCCCTTTAGCCTTAAAGAGTCTACCCACACTAGAGAGATCATATACCCTATCACAAAGGATACCCTTTATGTCTCTTGTTTGTTCAACCATATATAATGTGTTCACCAGGTGGGTTGGGAGAAACGGTACCGGGAACGAAATTTATTTTTATCTCGTTTTCTTTTTATCCTGGACCGATCTGGCATGGAATTTGGGCAGAACGATATTTTTAATTTTTTGAATTATTTTAATATTTTTTTTGAATTTTTTTGAGAATGCTCTAGCAAGGATAAGGTAGAAATGTACTCAGTTCGAAAATTTTTTTTTTTCGCTTTTTCGGCCTATCCTTTTCCGTTCTGGCCTTAAATAAATATAGCGAGAATGATGTATTTTAATTTTTTGAATTTTTTCACAGTTTTTTTGGGAAAGCGGAAACTTGGGTCGGGAGAAACGGCACCCATAACGAAATTTATTTTTATCTTGTTTTGCTCATGTCCTGGCCTGGTCTGGGTTGGAATTTGAGCACGACGATATTTTTAATTTTTTGAATTATTTTAACATTTTTTTTTAATTCTTTTGAGAATGCTCTAGCAAGGGTAAGGTAGAAACATTACTCAGTTAGAAAACAAATTTTATCGCTTTTTTAGCCTATCCTAGTCCGTTTTGGCCTTAAATAAAGCGAATATGATGTATTTTAATTTTTGAATTTTTTTACTATTTTGTTCAGAACACAGTAACTTGGGTCGGGAGAAACGGTACCCATAACGAAATTTCTTTTTATCTTGTTTTCTTCTTGTCCTAACCCGGTTTGGCATGGAATTTGGGCAGAATGATATTTTTAATTTTTTTGAATTATTTTAATATTTTTTTTGGATTTTTTTTAGAATGCTCTCGCACGGGTTAGGTAGAAACTGTACTTGGTATGAAAATTTTTTTTAACACTTTTTGTGGTTATTCCGGTCCGGTTAGGTCAAAAACGAAGCGAGAATGATTTTTTTTTTAATTTTTTAACTATTTTTTTGGGAACGCTGTAACGTGGGTTGGGAGAAATGGTACCGGGAACGAAATTTCTTTTTATATCGTTTTCTTCTTGTCCTGGGCCGGTTTGGAACGAAATTTGGGCAGAATGATGTTTTTAATTTTTTTTATTCATTTTAATATTTTTTTTTGAATTTTTTTGAGAATGCTCTAGCAAGGATAAGGTAGAAATGGTACTCGGTTCAAAAAAAATTTTATCGCTTCTTCGGCCTATCCTTATCCGTTTTGGCCTTAAATAAATAAAGCGAGAATGATGTATTTTAATTTTTTTGAATTTTTTAACAGTTTTTTTGGGAAAGCAGAAACTTGGTTAGGGAGAAACGGCACCCAGAACAAAATTTATATTTTCTTGTTTTGTTCATGTCCTGGCCCGGTTTGGGTTGGAATTTGGGCAGAATGATATTTTTAATTTTTTTGAATTATTTTAATATTTTTTTGGAATTTTTTTTGAGAATACTCTAGCACGGGTTAGGTAGAAAATTTTTTTTTTATCACTTTTTATGGCTATTCCGGTCCGGTTTGGTCAGAAATGAAGTGATAATGATTTTTTTAATTTTTTTAATTTTTTAACTATTTTTTTAAGAACACTGTAAGGTGGGTTGGGAGAAACGGTACCGGGAATGAAATTTATTTTTATCTCGTTTTCCTTTTGTCCTGGACCGGTCTGGCATGGAATTTGGGCAGAATGATATTTTTAATTTTTTGAATTTTTTTGAGAATGCTCTAGCAAGGATAAGGTAGAAATTGTACTCAGTTCGAAATTTTTTTTTCGCTTTTTCGGCATATCCTATTCCGTTCTGGCCTTAAATAAATATAGCAAGAATGATGTATTTTAATTTTTTGAATTTTTTCACAATTTTTTTGGGAAAGCGGAAACTTGGGTCAGGAGAAACGGCACCTAGAATGAAATTAATTTTTATCTTGTTTTGCTCATGTCCTGGCCTGGTTTGGGTTGGAATTTGGGCACGACGATATTTTTAATTTTTTGAATTATTTTAATATATATTTTTAATTCTTTTATGAATGCTCTAGCAAGGGTACGGTAGAAACATTACTCAGCTAGAAAAGAAATTTTATCGCTTTTTCAGCCTATCCTAGTCCGTTTTGGCTTTAAATAAAGTGAATAAGCTGTATTTTAATTTTTGAATTTTTTTACTATTTTGTTCGGAACGCAGTAACTTGGGTCGGGAGAAACGGTACCCAGAACGAAATTTCTTTTTATCTTGTTTTCTTCTTGTCCTGACTCGATTTGGCATGGAATTAGGTAGAAACTGTACTCAGTATGAAAATTTTTTTTAACACTTTTTGTGGCTATTCCGGTCCGGTTAGGTCAGAAATGAAGCGAGAATGATTTTTTTTTAATTTTTTGAATTTTTTAACTATTTTTTGGGAATGCTGTAACGTGGGTTGGGAGAAACGGTACTGGGAACGAAATTTCTTTTTATCTCATTTTCTTCTTGTCCTGGGCCGGTTTGGAACGAAATTTGGGCAGAATGATATTTTTAATTTTTTTTATTTATTTTAATATTTTTTTTGAATTTTTTTAGAATGCTCTAGTAAAGACAAGGTAGAAACTGTACTCGGTTCAAAAAAACTCTATCGCTTTTTCGGCCTATCCTTATCCGTTTTGGCCTTAAATTAATAAAGCGAGAATGATGTTTTTTAATTTTTTGAATTTTTTTACAGTTTTTTTAGGAAAGCGGAAACTTGGGTCGGGAGAAACGGCACCCGGAACGAAATTTATTTTTATCTTGTTTTGTTCATGTCTTGGCCCGAATTGGGTTGGAATTTGGGCAGAATAATATTTTTTATTTTTTAGAATTTTTTTAATATTTTTTTTGAATTTTTTTTTAGAATGCTCTTGCACGGGTTAGGTAGAAACTGTACTCGGTACGAAATTTTTTTTATCACTTTTTATGGCTATTCCAGTCCGGTTTGGTCAGAAGTGAAGTGATAATGATTTTTTTATTTTTTTTTAATTTTTTAACTATTTTTTTAAGAACACTGTAAGGTGGGTTGGGAGAAACGGTACCGGGAATGAAATTTATTTTTATCTCGTTTTCCTTTTGTCCTGGACCGGTCTGGCATGGAATTTGGGCAGAATGATATTTTTAATTTTTTGAATTTTTTTGAGAATGCTCTAGCAAGGATAAGGTAGAAATTGTACTCAGTTCGAAATTTTTTTTTCGCTTTTTCGGCATATCCTATTCCGTTCTGGCCTTAAATAAATATAGCAAGAATGATGTATTTTAATTTTTTGAATTTTTTCACAATTTTTTTGGGAAAGCGGAAACTTGGGTCAGGAGAAACGGCACCTAGAATGAAATTAATTTTTATCTTGTTTTGCTCATGTCCTGGCCTGGTTTGGGTTGGAATTTGGGCACGACGATATTTTTAATTTTTTGAATTATTTTAATATATATTTTTAATTCTTTTATGAATGCTCTAGCAAGGGTACGGTAGAAACATTACTCAGCTAGAAAAGAAATTTTATCGCTTTTTCAGCCTATCCTAGTCCGTTTTGGCTTTAAATAAAGTGAATAAGCTGTATTTTAATTTTTGAATTTTTTTACTATTTTGTTCGGAACGCAGTAACTTGGGTCGGGAGAAACGGTACCCAGAACGAAATTTCTTTTTATCTTGTTTTCTTCTTGTCCTGACTCGATTTGGCATGGAATTAGGTAGAAACTGTACTCAGTATGAAAATTTTTTTTAACACTTTTTGTGGCTATTCCGGTCCGGTTAGGTCAGAAATGAAGCGAGAATGATTTTTTTTTTAATTTTTTGAATTTTTTAACTATTTTTTGGGAATGCTGTAACGTGGGTTGGGAGAAACGGTACTGGGAACGAAATTTCTTTTTATCTCATTTTCTTCTTGTCCTGGGCCGGTTTGGAACGAAATTTGGGCAGAATGATATTTTTAATTTTTTTTATTTATTTTAATATTTTTTTTGAATTTTTTTAGAATGCTCTAGTAAGGACAAGGTAGAAACTGTACTCGGTTCAAAAAAACTCTATCGCTTTTTCGGCCTATCCTTATCCGTTTTGGCCTTAAATTAATAAAGCGAGAATGATGTTTTTTAATTTTTTGAATTTTTTTACAGTTTTTTTAGGAAAGCGGAAACTTGGGTCGGGAGAAACGGCACCCGGAACGAAATTTATTTTTATCTTGTTTTGTTCATGTCTTGGCCCGAATTGGGTTGGAATTTGGGCAGAATAATATTTTTTATTTTTTAGAATTTTTTTAATATTTTTTTTGAATTTTTTTTTAGAATGCTCTTGCACGGGTTAGGTAGAAACTGTACTCGGTACGAAATTTTTTTTATCACTTTTTATGGCTATTCCAGTCCGGTTTGGTCAGAAGTGAAGTGATAATGATTTTTTTATTTTTTTTTAATTTTTTAACTATTTTTTTAAGAACACTGTAAGGTGGGTTGGGAGAAACGGTACCGGGAATGAAATTTATTTTTATCTCGTTTTCCTTTTGTCCTGGACCGGTCTGGCATGGAATTTGGGCAGAATGATATTTTTAATTTTTTGAATTTTTTTGAGAATGCTCTAGCAAGGATAAGGTAGAAATTGTACTCAGTTCGAAATTTTTTTTTCGCTTTTTCGGCATATCCTATTCCGTTCTGGCCTTAAATAAATATAGCAAGAATGATGTATTTTAATTTTTTGAATTTTTTCACAATTTTTTTGGGAAAGCGGAAACTTGGGTCAGGAGAAACGGCACCTAGAATGAAATTAATTTTTATCTTGTTTTGCTCATGTCCTGGCCTGGTTTGGGTTGGAATTTGGGCACGACGATATTTTTAATTTTTTGAATTATTTTAATATATATTTTTAATTCTTTTATGAATGCTCTAGCAAGGGTACGGTAGAAACATTACTCAGCTAGAAAAGAAATTTTATCGCTTTTTCAGCCTATCCCAGTCCGTTTTGGCTTTAAATAAAGTGAATAAGCTGTATTTTAATTTTTGAATTTTTTTACTATTTTGTTCGGAACGCAGTAACTTGGGTCGGGAGAAACGGTACCCAGAACGAAATTTCTTTTTATCTTGTTTTCTTCTTGTCCTGACTCGATTTGGCATGGAATTAGGGCAGAATGATATTTTTAATTTTTTTTGGATTTTTTTTTAGACTGCTCTAGCACGAGTTAGGTAGAAACTGTACTCAGTATGAAATTTTTTTTTAACACTTTTTGTGGCTATTCCGGTCCGGTTAGGTCAGAAATGAAGCGAGAATGATTTTTTTTAATTTTTTGAATTTTTTAACTATTTTTTGGGAATGCTGTAACGTGGGTTGGGAGAAACGGTACTGGGAACGAAATTTCTTTTTATCTCATTTTCTTCTTGTCCTGGGCCGGTTTGGAACGAAATTTGGGCAGAATGATATTTTTAATTTTTTTTATTTATTTTAATATTTTTTTTGAATTTTTTTAGAATGCTCTAGTAAGGACAAGGTAGAAACTGTACTCGGTTCAAAAAAACTCTATCGCTTTTTCGGCCTATCCTTATCCGTTTTGGCCTTAAATTAATAAAGCGAGAATGATGTTTTTTAATTTTTTGAATTTTTTTACAGTTTTTTTAGGAAAGCGGAAACTTGGGTCAGGAGAAACGGCACCCGGAACAAAATTTATTTTTATCTTGTTTTGTTCATGTCTTGGCCCGAATTGGGTTGGAATTTGGGCAGAATAATATTTTTTATTTTTTAGAATTTTTTTAATATTTTTTTTGAATTTTTTTTTAGAATGCTCTTGCACGGGTTAGGTAGAAACTGTACTCGGTACGAAATTTTTTTTATCACTTTTTATGGCTATTTCAGTCCGGTTTGGTCAGAAGTGAAGTGATAATGATTTTTTTATTTTTTTTTTCATTTTTTAACTATTTTTTTAAGAACGCTGTAAGGTGGTTGGGAGAAACGGTACCTGGAACGAAATTTATTTTTATCTAGTTTTCTTTTTGTCCAGGACCAGTCTGGCATGGAATTTGGGCAGAACGATATTTTTTATTTTTTGAATTATTTTAATATTATTTTTGAATTTTTTTGAGAATGCTCCAGCAAGGATAAGGTAGAAACTGTACTCAGTTCGAAAATAATTTTATCGCTTTTTTGGCCTATCCATGTCCGTTTTGGCCTTAAATAAAAATAACGAGAATGATGTATTTTAATTTTTTGAATTTTTTCACAGTTTTTCTGGGAAAGCTGAAACTTAGGTCGGGAGAAACGGCACCTAGAACGAAATTTATTTTTATCTTGTTTTGTTCATGTCCTGGCCTGGTTTGGTTTGGAATTTGGGCACGACGATATTTTTAATTTTTTGAATTATTTTAGTATATTTTTTTAATTCTTTTGAGAATGCTCTAGCAAGGGTAAGGTAGAAATATTACTCAGTTAGAAAAGAAATTTTATCACTTTTTCAGCCTATCCTAGTTCGTTTTGGCCTTAAATAAAGCAAATATGATGTATTTTAATTTTTGAATTTTTTTACTATTTTGTTCGGAACGGTAACTTGGGTCGGGAGAAACGGTACCCAGAACAAAATTTCTTTTTATCTTGTTTTCTTCTTGTCCTGACCCAGTTTTGCGTGGAATTTGGGCAGGATGACATTTTTAATTTTTTTCAATTATTTTAGTATTTTTTTTTGGATTTATTTTAGAATGCTCTAGCACGGGTTAGGTAGAAACTGTACTCGGTATGAAATTTTTTTTTAACACTTTTTGAGGCTACTCCGGTCCGGTTAGGTCAGAAATGAAGCGAGAATGATTTTTTTTAATTTTTTAACTATTTTTTTGGGAATGCTGTAACATGGGTTGGGAGAAACGGTACCGGGAACGAAATTTCTTTTTATCTCATTTTCTTCCTGTCCTGGGCCGATTTGGAACGAAATTTGGGCTGAATGATATTTTTAATATTTTTTATTTTTTTTAATATTTTTTTTGTATTTCTTTGAGAATGCTCTAGCAAGGATAAGGTAGAAACCGTACTCAGTTCGAAATTTTTTTTTTCGCTTTTTCGGCATATCATATTCCGTTCTGGCCTTAAATAAATATAGCGAGAATGATGTATTTTAATTTTTTGAATTTTTTCACAGTTTTTTTGGGAAAGCGGAAACTTGGGTCGGGAGAAACGGCACCTAGAACGAAATTAATTTTTATCTTGTTTTGTTCATTTCCTGGCCTGGTTTGGGTTGGAATTTGGGCACGACGATATTTTTAATTTTTTGAATTATTTTAATATTTTTTTTAATTCTTTTGAGAATGCTCTAGCAAGGGTACGGTAGAAACATTACTCAGTTAGAATAGAAATTTTATGGCTTTTTCAGCCTATCCTAGTCCGTTTTGGCCTTAAATAAAGAGAATATGCTGCAATTTAGTTTTTGAATTTTTTTACTATTTTGTTCGGAACGCAGTAACTTGGGTCGGGAGAAACGGTACCCAGAACGAAATTTCTTTTTATGTTGTTTTCTTCTTGTCCTGGCCCGGTTTGGCATGGAATTAGGGCAGAATGATATTTTTAATTTTTTTTGGATTTTTTTTTAGAATGCTCTAGCACGGGTTAGGTAGAAACTGTACTCGGTATGAAATTTTTTTTAGCACTTTTTGTGGCTATTCCGGTCCGGTTAGGTCAAAAATGAAGCAAGAATGATTTTTTTTTTTTAATTTTTTGAATTTTTTAACTATTTTTTTGGGAATGCTGTAACGTGGGTTGGGAGAAATGGTACTGGGAACCAAATTTCTTTTTATCTCGTTTTCTTCTTGTCCTGAGCCAGTTTGGAACGAAATTTGGGCAGAATGATGTTTTTAATTTTTTTGATTTATTTTAATATTTTTTTTTGAATTTTTTTTAGAATGCTCTAGTAAGGATAAGGTAGAAACTGTACTCGGTTAGGTCAGAAATGAAGCGAGACTGATTTTTTTAATTTTTTGAAATTTTGAACTATTTTTTTGGAAACGCTGTAACGTAGGTTGGGAGAAACGGTACCTCGAATGAAATTTCTTTTTATCTTGTTTTCTTCTTGTCTCAGCCCGGTTTGGCACGGAATTTGGGCAGAATGATATTTTTAATTTTTTTTGAATTATTTTAATATTTTTTTGAGAATGCTCTAGCACGGGTAAGGTGGAATTTGTACTTGGTACAAAAAAAAAAAAAAAATTATCACTTTTTCAGGCTATTTCGGTCCGGTTTGGTCAGAAATGAGGGGAGAATGATTTTTTTTTTTTTTAATATTTTTTTGGGAATGCTGTAACATGGGTTAGGAGAAACGGTACTCGAAACGAAATTTCTTTTTATCTCATTTTCTTTTTGTCCTAGCCCGGTCTGGCATGGAATTTGGGCAGAGCAATACTTTTAATTTTTTGAATCATTTTAATATTTTTTTTTTGAATTTTTTTTAGAATGCTCTACCATTGGTAAGGTAGAAAATGTATCCAGTTCGAAAAAAATTTTATCACTTTTTTGGAAAGCTGTAACTTGGGTCGGGCGAAATGGTACCCGAAATGAAATTTATTTTTATCTCGTTTTCTTCTTGTCCTGGCCCGGTTTGGCTTAGAATTTGGGCAAAATGATATTTTTAATTTTTTTGAATTTTTTTAATATATTTTTTGGATTTTTTCTTTAGAATGCTCTAGTACGGGTAAGGTAGAAATTGTACTCGGTACGAAAATTTTTTTATCACTTTCTATGGCTATTCTGGTCTGGTTAGGCTAGAAATGAAGCAAGAATGATTTTTTTAATTTTTTGAATTTTTTAACCATTTCTTTTTATATCATTTTCTTCTTGTCCAGGCCCGGTTTGGCACAGATTTTGGGTAGAATGATATTTTTAATTTTTTGAATTATTTTAATATATTTTTTAAATTTTTTTTAGAATACTCTAGCACGGGTAAGGCAGAAACTCTACTCGGTTTGAAAAAAATTTTATCACTTTTTTGGGATAAACGGTACCCGGAACGAAATATATTTTTATCTTGTTTTCTTTTTATCCTAACTTGGTTTGGCATGGAATTTGCGCATAATGATATTTTTAATTTTTTTTGAATTTTTTTAATATTATTTTTGAATTTTTTTTTAGAAAGCTCTAGCACGGGTAAGGTAGAATCTGTACTCAGTACGTAAATTTTTTTTTTATCACTTTTTCAAGCTATTTTGGTCCGGTTTGGTCAGAAATTAGGTGAGAACGATTTTTTTTAATTATTTGAATTTTTTTACTACTTTTTTGGGAAATCTATAACAAGGGTTGGTCAGAAATGAAGCGGGAATAATTTTTTTTAATTTTTTGACTATTTTTTTGGGAACGCTGTAACGTGGGTTGGGAGAAACTCTACCTCGAACGAAATTTCTTTTTATCTCTTTTTCTTCTTCTCCTTGCCCAATTTGACATGGAATTTGGGCAGAACGATATTTTTAATTCTTTTGAATTATTTTAATATTTTTTTAGAATTTTTTTGAGAATCCTTTAGTAAGGGTAAGGTAGAAACTGTACTTGCTTCGAAAAAAAATTTATCGCTTTTTTAGCCTGTCCTTGTCCGTTTTGGCCTTAAATAAATAAAGGGCAGGCAGCCAAGGCCAGGCATGCAGCAGCTAAGGCCAAGGCAGCCTCCCATGGGCACGCAGCCAAGGCATGGGCATGCAGTAGCCAAGGCATGGGCATGCTGCAGCCAAGGCCAAGGCAGCACCCCACGGGCATGCAGCTGCCAAGGCCTGGGCATGCATGCAGCAGCTAAGGCCAAGGCACGCAGCAAAGGCCGTGGCATGCTTGCGTAGGCTTGTTGGCATGCCCCTGGGCACAGGCAGCAGGGCCCTTGGGATAAACGGTACCAAGGCCCTGGTATGCACGCTGCCTGAGGAGCAGTGGCAGCACGGCGAGGGTGTGGCATGCCCCGTGCTTGGGATGCCAAGGACGTGGCATGCCCTTGGGACCCCTAGAAGGCCATGGCAGCACTTGGGGGGGGGGGGGGGGTGCTGCAGCCAAGCACAGATAGCCTCTTCGGACACCTCCTACTTTCCCCCCTCAAAAGAGCCCTTAGGAAAAAAACGGCTCTAGCACGAGGAAACATTGATTTGTTGAGGAGGAATAATGGGTCATTTTTGGAGCAATTCTTGGAGTCTTGCCCTGATTTTTTGAATACATGCTAAGAAAAATCCAACCTCCAACCTGTCCAAATATGGTGGCCAGATTCAACGTGTTTCATTTTTTATGATTTTCAGAAGCCGGAAAATAGGAAAAATCATAAAAAATTCAAAAATGCTCGGAACGCCAAACCACTTGCTGGAATCCTCCTCTAAAATCATGGAATAAATTTAGGGAAACAAAAATGGAAAAAGGCACGAGCCAATTTTGCCGGAGTGTGGAACGATGCAGGGCGATGCGGAGCGGCGTGCACGCGGGCATGCCCCTAGGATGCCCATTGCCTGCCTCATTGGGGGAAATAACCTCATTTTCTAAAAAACCCTCATTTATAGGAAATCACTCCAAATATGTGGGCAAGCAGTAGCCAAGGCCAAGGCAGCCCCCATGGGCATGCTGCGAAGGCCAGGGCATACAGCTGCGAAGGCCAGGGCATGCTTGCGTGCATGCTGCCAAGGGCAAGGCCATGGCAGCCCCTATGGGCAAGCAGTCAAGGCCAAGGCACGCAGCCAAGGCCATGGCATGCTTGCGTGGGCACGCTGGCATGCCCTTGGGGGCACCCAGCCAAGGCAACCCCCCCTAGCATGCACGCTGCCAGTGGTAGCACGGCGAGGCCGTGGCATGCCCCGTGGGTGGGACGCCAAGGCTGTGGCATGCCCTTGGGACCCCTAGAGACTACTGTGCACTAATCTAACTCCCATTCCCTCCAAATGTGACTCGAAGGTCCTTTGAGGCAAGGCTTTGGTAAAGGGATTTTGCTAGATTACTTGCACTTTCAATCTTTGCTACCACCACATCTCCACGAGCAATAATATCTCTAATAATGTGGTACTTTCTCTCGATGTGTTTTCTTTTCTTGTGATTCCTTGGATCTTTTGATTGTGCAACTGCACCACTATTGTCGCAAAACAATGTGATGGGAACTTGTTCCATTCTCATTACACCAAGGTCAGAAAGGAATTTCTTGAGCCATACAGCTTCCTTTGCTGCTTCACAAGCAGCAACATATTCTGCTTCCGTGGTGGAGTCCGCAATACAAGATTGCTTGACACTCCTCCAAGTTATGGCTCCACCTCCCAAGGTTAAAACACATCCTGATGTGGATTTTCTAAAATCTAGATCCGACTGAAAGTCTGAATCTGTATAGCCAATGGGTATCAAATCCTCACTTCGGTAAACAAGCATATAATCTCTCGTTCTCAGTAGATACTTGAGAATATGCTTTACATCTTGCCAATGTTTTGGTCTTGGATTTGATTAATATCGACTGACCATGCCAACTGAATAATAAATATCTGGTCTAGTACAAAGCATGGCATACATGAGACTTCCTACTGCAGAAGCATAAGGAACTTGTCTCATCATATCTACCTCCTCTTGAGTCTTAGGCCTTTGGTCATCAGACAGAGGAACTCCATGTCTAAAAGGAAGTAATCATTTCTTGGAGTTTTGCATGCTAAACCATTCTAGAACCTTATCTGTATATCCAACTTGTGATAAGCCTAACATCTTATTCTTGCGATCTCGCCAAAGCTTGATCCCTAGAATAAAATTAGCCTCAGCCAAGTCCTTCATATCAAATTGGCTAGACAACCAAACCTTTACCGATGACATTACACCTACATCATTCCCAATGAGTAGAATATCATCTACATAAAGCACTAGGAACATTACTACTTTATCTCGATGTCTTTTGTACACACATGGTTCATCAAGATTTTGTTCAAAACCAAATGACTTGATTGCTTGATCAAATCTGATGTTCCATGACCTAGATGCTTGCTTAAGTCCATAAATGGACATTTTCAATTTGCATACCATATGCTCTTGGTTCTCAGCTATGAAACCTTCCAGTTGCATCATATAGATTTCCTCTTCAAGATTGCCATTAAGAAATGCAGTCTTGACATCCAATTTCCAAATCTCATAATCATAATGAGCAGCAATGGATAAGAGAATTCTGATAGATTTAAGCATTGCTATTGGTGAAAAGGTTTCTTCATAATCAATACCTTCTTTTTGTGTATACCCTTTTGCCACTAGCCTTGGTTTAAACGTTTCAACCTTTCCATCTATCCCTCTCTTCCTCTTGTAAATCCATTTGCAACCAATAGGTTTAATGCCGTTAGGCGCCTTTACAAGATCCCAAACTTGATTGGAATATATGGAATCTAATTCAGATTTCATGGCTTTGACCCAATGATTTGCATCTATATCATTCATTGCTTCATCATATGTGTAGGGATCCGATTCAGTCTCTTCTGAGATAGCTTCATAAGTTTTTCCCAAACCTATGAATCTTATAGAAGGCCGAACAATTCTCCCACTACGACGAGGCACCTGTTTACTAGATATCTTATGAGTAGTATCTTGTGGTGTATCTAATACATCCACATCATCTCTAGTTTCATCTATTGGTTGTTCAACTATAGGTTTATTCATTTCAACAAACACAACTCTACTTTTAGGAGTATAGTCATTCATATAGTCATTTTCCAAGAATTTGGCATTTGTACTAACAAAAACTTTATTATCCTTACGACTATAGAATAAATAACCCCTAGTTTCTTTTGGATAACCTACAAGCAAACATACTTCTGATTTTGGTTCCAATTTATCAGGCTTCCCTTTTAGCATATATGCTGGACAACCCCAAATATGGAGATATTTCATACTAGGCTTACGCCCACTCCACAATTCCATGAGTGTTTTGGGAACAGATTTTGATGGAACTAAATTCAAAAGATGTATTGCTGTATTTATGGCATAACCCCAAAAAGAGATCGGTAAATTTGAGTAACTTATCACGGACCTAACCATTTCTAAAAGAGTCCTATTCCTTCTTTCTGCTACACCAGTTTGTTGGGGAGTTCTAGGTGCAGTCAATTGGGATACAATCCCATTTTGTGTTAAGTAATCCTTGAAATCCCCAAGAAGGTATTCACCACCACGATCAGATCGGATGGCTTTTATGCGTTTACCTAATTGATTCTCAACTTCAACTCTAAACTCTTTAAACTTTTCAAAGGCTTTGGACTTCCGTTTCATTAGGTACACATAACCATATCTTAAGTAATCATCGGTAAAAGTGATGAAGTACTCATAACCTCATTTTGCTTGGGTTGACATAGGACCACATACATCCGTATGAACTAATTCAAGTAATTCTTGGGCTCTTCTACCTTTTGCATTAAAATGTTGTTTGGTCATTTTACCTTCCAAACAAGATTCATAAACTGGAAATTCATCAAAGTCCATGGGTTCTAAGAGTCCATCTTTGATCAGTCTTTGAATTATGTTTGAATTAATATGACCTAAATGCATGTGCCAAAGATATGCATCATTAGTAGAAGGAAACTTTCTCTTTAATGATTTTACATGAGAGTCATTATCTAATTCAGAATTACATAATTCATGCTTATCAGGAGTTAAAATATAAAGACTATCCACAATATTACCAGAACAGATAAACATTTTACCCTTCTTTATTACAACATTGTCTTTAAGGATAACACAATATCCATGTTTATCCAAATAAGTTGCAGAAATTAAATTCCTACGAACATTAGGTACATATAGACAGTCTTCGAATACTAAAACTCTTGACTCAAAACATAAATTATAAACACCAACAGCTACAACTGAAATCCTGCTCCCATCAGCCAAAGTAAGAAACAATTCTCCTTCTTTAAGTTTTCTGGTCTCTTGGAACCCGTACAAAGAATTGCAGATATGATTAGTACAACCTGAATCCACACACCAAGAATCTATGGGATTTTGTACTAAACATATTTTAAGGAGGAAAGAACTATTCATACCCTTATTATTGGCATCTTTGAATTTTGGACAATTCCTCTTCCAATGTCCTTTCTCACCATAATGGAAACACTTTCCTTTGATTTTCTTTCCTTTGTCAGTAACCCCTAATGCAATTTGTTTACCCTCTTGCTTGGTGAAGTCCTTCTTCTTCTTCTTCTTCTTACCCTTGCCTTTCGACTTAGGTTGAGAAGTAGAAGCTTCACCCACATTGGCTTCAACATTAGAAGTACCAAGAATGCCTTCCGCCGCTACCAATTCATTCATTAATTCAGACAAAGAGTAAATCTTTTTGTTCATATTATAATTGAGTCTGAATTCCTTGAATGATTCTGGTAGTGACTGGAGTATCATATCCACTTGAGATTCTCCATCAATATCGGCACCTAAAACTTCCAATGTATTCAGATTAGAGATCATTGTAAGACAATGCTCCCTCACTGAACCACCTTCAGCCATTTTGGTATTATAAATTTACCTCATGGTTTCTTGCCTTGCAGATCGACCTTACTCACCAAACATCTCCTTCAGATTAAACATTATGTCCGAAGCTAGTTCTACATCTTGCATTTGATGCTGTAGAACATTTGAGATAGATGCTAGGATGTAGCACTTGGCCATCTCATTAGATTTTTGCCAATGATCATATCGCTGTTTTTCCTCAAGAGGAGCATCTAATGAAGGAAAACTAGGACATGGTTTAGTAAGCACATATTTGTGCTATTCAGCAGTGAGAATTATGTCCAAATTTCTTTTCCAGTCAACATAATTGGATTCAGTTAGTTTGTTTTGATTAAGAATGGTAACAAGTGGGCTAAATGATGCCATGTTCAAATCTGAAAACAATAAACATGAATATGATAAGTAAACTGGACATTATCTATTTAGCATATAAACATATAGTATGGAACCTTAATAAAACTATAATATAATATATGCAACGACAACCCAATTCCGCAATTAATATTCCTCGGAAGCGAGGTCATACCAATCACTATGATTAAGCAAGAATTATTCTCATTATTAATGCTATCATGGTAACTCTTACCAAACAAAAATAATTTGCCATTTTTCCTTTAGCCTCTAAGTAATAATGACATAGCTCCGAATGGAGGTTAACATTATACATAGTCTAGTGTGCACCATTGCCTAAAATCAATGTGAAAGCGTGGTCGTTTTTAATGTAAAACACATATCATCCATCATTACAAAGTTTAACCTGTAGTACCATAAATTAAACACCCTCCGAAGAGAGCAAGGCATATACGCCAAGGCGAGATATTTAATCACACTACTATAAACCGACAATAGAGGCTGTGAGATCCAACCCTTGTATCTTTCGCTCGCTAGATGTTTTAAAATAAAGGTTTTTAATTGTTTAATACATACATGAACTAATTACACATAGCCTTGCTCTTTATACATGTAAAAAACAGATGTCAGAATTTTGGCGACTGGTTTTGGCGACTTGTCCAGTCGCGAGTTGGCGACTTGTTTTGGCGGCTTGTCCAGTCGCGAGACTCCAGTCGCGAAGTTCATATAGAAGCTTTCGCGACTCACTTGCCAGTCGCGAAGTTCATACAGAAGCTTTCGCGACTCACTCGTGACTTACTCGCCAGTCGCGAAAAATGCCCAAAAACAGCCGTTTTTTCTGTTAACCGTTTTTTACGTTTCCAATGAACAAAATACATTCTTAATGATAAAAAACGATTAGATTAAGATTAAAACTTGAATTCCATTGATGTTAAAGTGTTAAAATTCAATTTTACATGGTTAAAATTCAATTTTACATGGTTAAAATCAAACTTAAACAAAATCATAACATCAAAATCAGTTTTAATCAAACAATAGTTTCAAAAACTATAATATGCAGAAAAATGACTGCAGAATTTTCACAACTATGAAAATAGTTCTCTTTAATTCTAAAACTCATTAAACTTATTATACAGATTCGAAAATGAAGACCGCTCTGATACCAATTGTTGAAAATATGCATATACGCAGTAGAAAATAAACGGATCTACTTCATTCAGAATTGATAACATGCATAATGTAAGTTTCAGAATATAGAACAAAAGAGTGTACCTTGGTGCATTAAATTTCAAAATCAAAGATGAAAAGTTCTCAGGAACACTTTCAATCTTCACTCCAATTTCACTAATGCCCAAGATGTGTGGTCTCAATCAGTTATTTCTTAAAGAGAATGATAGAGTGTCCAACACTCACATACATGTATTTTCATAAACTTGTTGTGTGTCACAAAATTCTGTATGTTTCTCTTCTAATAACTGGTTATCTAATAGGGCTAGCCTTTTGGGCCTTTCCAATTGGGCTCTAATATGTGGCTTGGAGTGGGACCAAAAGGGACTAATAAGACACTAGCTCCAATGGGCCTTGGGCTTTTCTGTCAAGTTTTGACAAGTCCAAAGTTACCATTAACTATATTTAATACCACTATATAAATATAATTGTACTCTAGGTCTTATCTATAAATTATATCCCAAGACTTTATTATACATGCAACCCCTTCATAAAATATTCGTAGTAATACAAAGTCATAAATGTAGATTGTCATTTTGTAAATTACTACATCTTAATCCTTGAGTACCCGGTTTAATCCTTTAAGTTATTCATCATATATTTATAAAATCCAATTTCATAAATATATACTTTAGTAACTATTTACTAAAGTAGTTAGGCCTAACATTCTGAATAACAAACCCATTAAACTTATCTTAAAAGAATATTTTGTATCTCCGTTAAGAGACTGTGAATTCCATCTTGAGAATATATGTTCCATCAACACTAAATGTAGTTTCCCAACATATTAAGGTTTTGACCGTTAATTTAGATCTCACTTCTGATATATCAAAGCAACCTACACTTCATGATCAGGTCCATTATTCTCTCAGGATTAAGAGTTCATGTAAATATAAGTCGTGAGATTTATTATTCAATTGATAGTCATTAGGAGAATAATAAATCTCACAGCGGTCCAGTTCAATATGTCTTAACTCTTAAAACATATCAACTAGAAGTCACTACTTCCATGATCAAGACAAATCATCTTAGTTGACATGTTATAGTCTTCGCAGATGAAATGCCCAATTTCATCACTGATTACGAACTAAATTCTGAGTTTACAAAGAACTTGTGACTTATATCTTCTGTGACTAAATCACATAAATCACATACTATGCATCTCATGGACTATATAATAATGTCCAAATATTTATGTTACAATTATTTCAGATAATAATAAAACAACTTTATTAATAACAATATTAAGTCATATATCATGTCATACATAATGTTATACATAATATAGTACATAGCATCATACAATAGGATTCT
The DNA here is from genome assembly GCA_023736055.1 of Quercus glauca. Lineage (NCBI taxonomy): Eukaryota > Viridiplantae > Streptophyta > Magnoliopsida > Fagales > Fagaceae > Quercus > Quercus glauca. The sequence continues at coordinate 28,937,310 of CM043317.1, forward strand.
AGGGTACAAATCCCAACACTATTCATGTACCCCAACTACATTTTCTAGGGGATTATTGACTGCTTGGAGGGCGACAGAGAGGTTTTACGCCAAGGGCTTCAGTTTCATCTTCGATAGCACATTGAGTGTTGTCCTTGTGTTTGCATCTCTCTTCCCTTTATCTTTGCCATTTAGTTACAACTATGGTTGTGATTATTTATGATTTAGATTGTTTATCAATTCTGTTTTAGCTTATGTTCATGTTCTGCACATTTATTGTTTGATAATAAGCTTGAATTGGTAATTGGGGGCCTAAACGTTCATAGTGTTTTACACACTTTTTAAACATTCACTAATGATATATGACTTGTATTTTTATTTTTCTTGCAAAAGAAAAGGAAGTGTTCCTTAGACAATCTTGTATTATTGTTTAGCTCTTTGTCCTTGGAGTCACCTTGGATCACTTAAAAACTTTAACTAAGACAAGTTTAGAATTCACCTGATGATGTCTTGTAATGCTAATTTAGACTTATCTGGCTTGGCTCTGATAGAATCTGCACTTACTTGAATAAGGTGGTGCCGAATGCCCGTAGTTTAAAATGAATGCGTGATTTTTGGAAATCTTGGTTATGATGATTTTTTTTTTTGAACAAAGGATGATGATATTTTGAAAAATAAAATAATGGTGGCCTTTTTTTTTTTTTTGAAGATAAATGAGCCGTGGATGAATGCCCTTAGTTTAAAAAAAGGAATGCATGATTTTTGGAAATCTTGACAATGATGATTTTTTTTTTTTTTTTAACAGATGATGATGATTTTTTGAAAATAATGGTGGTCGTTTTTTTTTTTGAAGATAAATGAGCCATGGGCGAATACCCCTAGTTTGGAGCATAAATCCATGAGTCTTGAAAAAAAACTTGATTTGATCAATTTTTTAAAACAAGTGAGTTAGACACGTCAGAATGCCTTAGTTTGACCAAAACGGTACCCGGAACGAATTATATTTTTTTTTGATCTGGTTTTCTTCTTGTCCTGATCGGTTTGGCATGGAATTTGGGCAGAATTATATTTTTAATTTTTTTGAATTATTTTAATATTATTTTTGGATTTTTTTTAGAATGCTTTAGCACGGGTAAGGTAGAAACTGTACTCAGTTCGAAAAAAATTTTATCGCTTTTTCGGCCTGTCCTAATCCGTTTTGGATTTAAATAAAGCGATAATGATGGATTTTAATTTTTTGAATTTTTTTACTGTTTTTTTGGGAAAGGTGTAACTTGGGTTGGGAGAAACGATACCTAGAACGAAATTTCTTTTTATCTTGTTTTCTTTTTATCTTGGCCCGGTTTGGCATGGAATTTGGGCAGAATGATATTTTTAATTTTTTTGAATTATTTTGATTTTTTTTTTGAATTTTTTTTTTAGAATGCTCTAGCACGGGTAAGGTAGAAACTGTACTTGGTTCGAAAAAAAATTTATCACTTTTTCAGCCTATCCTAATCTGTTTTGTCCTTAAATAAAGCAATAATGATGGATTTTAATTTTTTTGAATTTTTTTACTATTTTTTTGGGAAAGCTGTAACTTGACACTGTTCATTGATGATGATTTTTTTTTATTTGCCTTAACTTTTGCCTAGGCTGCCCTTTCGGGTTTTCAACCTAGCAAGCTCTCTCACTTTCTCTTTTTTTTTTTTACTCTCCTTTTGCGTAGATTGCCCTTTCGAGTTTTCAACCTACCTTTTTTTATTTTCTTTGTTACTCTAATTTTCCCTAGACCCCCCTTTTGGGTTTTCGGCCTAGTGAGCTTTTATTTATTTATTTATTTTTATAAAGCCTATGAAGGGAAATAACATAATTTACAACCACTTTAGACGTGGTACTTCTTCAGTTAGTCCATGTTGGTTGGCTCTGTGAAAGGATTTGCATCTAAGTTCATCAACCTTACTGCTCCCCCAGAGTATATTTGTTTGATAATGTATGGGTTACCCAATTTTGCTTAAACTTCCCGTTTGCATCTTGAATTGGGGCTCAGATTTCTTTCAACACTAAATCTCCCAACTTCAAATCTCTGGTTCTCGCTTTCTTGTCAAAAGGTTTCCTAAGCCTTCTTTGGTAACCATGAATATGATACAAGGTCTTGAGTCTTTTCTCATCTAGCATGCACAGCTGATCATATCTGCTTTACAACCAATGCGCTTCAGGGATTTCACTTTCCAATATTTTCCTTAGTGAACAGACACCCATTTCAATGGGAATGACTGCTTCCATCCTATACACTAATGAATAAGAAGTGACTCTTATAGAAGACCGAATTGACGTTCTGTATCCCTAGAGTGCACAGGGTAATGGTAGGTGCCAGTCCTTGTAGTTTTTTGTGCTCTTCTTCAAGATTCGCCCTATATTTTTGTTAGCAGCCTCAACTGCTCCTTTGGTCTAAGGACAGTAAGGTGAAGACTTATGGTGTTGAATACTGAATTGTCGTAGCAACTTCTCTGTTTCTCTCTTAAAATGCTGCCCATTGTCGAAGATAATTTCATGTGGTACCCCATATCTACAGATAATATTAGTCTGAATGAATTGAGCAACTTTCTTTGAATTCAGAACTTTGAATGAGGCGGCTTCTACGCATTTAGTGAAGTAGTCAATGGCTACAAGTATGAATTTACAGCCATTGGATACTATTAGGTGAATTTTCCCAATAATGTCTATCCCCCATGTAAAGAATGGCTAGGGCGATGTCATGGTATATAGTGGCATGGGTGGCATGTGCTTCAGATCTCCATGGACTTGGCATTGATGGCATTTTCAGAAATGAGCCGCACAGTCGGCTTCCATAGTAGTCCAGTAACCTTGTCTCATTATCTTCCTTGATAGCATGTGTGCATTCATATGTGGCCCATAACTTGACTCATGAACCTCTTCAATTATTTGATGTGCTTCCTTGGTGATTACACAAAGGAGGTGATGAATTCCATCATATGATCTTCTTTAAAGCCTTTCACCACAGATAATGTAATTAGTAGACAATTTTGGATGGTTAATTGATCATTCTTGTCTACAAACTTTGGGTATGCTCCATCCTTGAGGTATTGTAGAATGTCTAAATACCATTTACCTTTCTCATTCTTTCTCTCATCCTCTTTTATTGTCATGTAGTAGGCTGGTTCTTCTTTTTGTTCCAACACTATCGGTCTAGCTTCATCAAATGATATTGGTCTGGATGAACTGAGCAACTTTCTTTGAATTTAGGACTTTCTTTGAAGCAGTTTCTATCCACAAATAAACTTCAAATAATCAAAATCTTTTCCTATGAAATCCATAAAAATAACTGGTTTAACAATAAAGTCTCCAAACACAATCTCAAAAAGATCCATAAATAACAAACTCACTATCCTAAGAAAATATCCTAAAAACAGTCCATCAATTATCATAGCTCCAAAAGAAGTCTTCAATCTATTGCTTCAATGATCTACCACCAAAAGATATTCCATTGCTCTAATTTGAAAAGGATGAAAAAAGGGGGGTAAGCTAGAAGCTCAATAAGAGACTACATAACATGAGGATATCTTTCAAAACAAGACATTAGTATCATTGTCAAAATATATTCTATACAAAACATTTACAAATAGCTTTAACAGTAATATAGTATATTCTATAAAATTGTTAAGAATAGAACATTTAACTATAAACCTGTAGTCATTAAATAAAATAATAACCACTTTAGTTAGCCAAAATACACTAAATAGGTAAAATCAATATATATATTAGGAAGAAACAACTTTTCCACTTATAAGAATCAATAACAATAAAACAGTAGTTCGATATGGAAAACAATAAACATTAGTCAGATAAAGACATAAGCTGCTAAACGCTTGGTGGGTGATTCCCATGGGTAACAATAACACTAACCTCAAAGAGGCAACACTAGCTCTAAAGAGCAAACAATAACACTGCACCACACCACAATAACACTACATCGGCCGAAGGCCAACACTTGACCCTGCGTTGGCAAAGATTGCAGACTGTCTAACTGACCGTTTAAAAACATTCTTACTTTATTTCAATATTGCCAATACTAATCATATATCACATAACAAATATACTTTCTTAAAAATATAATTTGAGTCACTCTTATCTTAAACAATTTCAAAGTGATAAACAATGAATAATAGAATTCAGGTATGTATAAAGCATTGACAATGCAATAAGTTTTTGAAACTTCACTTTTACAACTATGTATATATATATATATATATGTACTGAGTGTTAGAAGTTCAATCTAACCTATAATATTCAACTACTTCCTACCCGTAAGCCATTGAAAGGACACAATAGGTGTATCAAATAAATTCCTACCCTTAAGCCATTGAAAGAAACAATAGATTTATCAAATACATTCCTACCATAGGACTTAGTGAACTGAAGCATACATTGATAAAAGTTTGGAACTTGACCACGTATAGATTACAAGATTCAAGAGTTTAGCCCCACTACCACGCGTAGACTCTAGCAACTAGGTTATTTCCATGAGGGAGAAGAGAGAGAGATATACCTGACCACTTCGCCACACTGATGCAGGATTTGTTTCTTGTACTTTTTCATTCTCTCTCTCTATGTCTTTCTACAGGAAAACCCTAACTTACTTACATGTTAAAACTGTTTTCACTTAGGCTCAAATTTAAAATCCACTAAAAACTTAAAATAAGCTTCCCAAGACTTTAATTCCTACTAAACCCATATTAAGTTGATTATATGGGCTAGAACTCTAAGAATTCCAATAACACTTAAACTCCTAATCCAAATAGGTTTTAGTCTCTTATCCTTTTCCTTAAACAATAAGGAGACTAAAAATTAAATATGAATAATCCACACAAAATAACTATTCACATTACTTTTTTTTTTTTAATATAAAATAATGTCACTTCCAAAATAAAATAAATAATTCATCAACTCTACACTAGAAGCAATTAAAACAAATTTAAGTGCGACGGGTGTTACATTTTCCTAGGGTCGTTACATCCTTATGGTATCAGAGCCGGCCCAGTACTCGGTACAAAAAATTTTTTATCACTTTTTGTTGTTATTACGGCCCGGCTTGGTCAGAAATGAAGCGAGAATGATTTTTTTAATTTTTTAACTATTTTTTTGGGAACGCTATAACTTGGGTCGGGAGAAACGGTACCTGGAACGAAATTTCTTTTTATCTCGTTTTCTTCTTGTACAGGCCCGGCTTGACAACGAATTTGGGTAAAATGATATTTTTAATTTTTTTGAATTATTTTAATATTTTTTTTTGAATCATTTTTTTCAGAATGCTCTAGAACGGGTAAGGTAGAAACTGTATTCAGCTCGAAAAAAATTTTCTTGTTTTTTCGTACTATGCTAGTCCGTTTTGGCCTTAAATAAAGCGATAATGACGTATTTTAATTATTTCAATTTTTTTTTTGGGAAGGCGGTAACTTGGGTCGGGGGAAACGATACCTAGAACGAAATTTCTTTTTATCTCGTTTTCTTCTTGTACTGGCGGTTTGACAAGGACATTGGGCAAAATGATATTTTTAATTTTTTTGAATTATTTTAATATTTTTTTTTGAATCTTTTTTTTCAGAATGCTCTGGCACGGGTAAGGTAGAAACTGTACTCGGTTTGAAAAAAAATTTCATGTTTTTTCGTACTATCCTAGTCTGTTTTGGCCTTAAATAAAGCGATAATGATGTATTTTAATTTTTTGAATTATTTTACTGTTGTTTTGGGAAAGCGGTAACTTGGGTCGGGAGAAACGGTACCTGGAACGAAATTTTCCCTTATCTCATTTTCTTCTTGTCCTAGCCCGGTTTGGCACGGAATTTGGGCAGAATGATATTTTTAATTTTTTTGAAATATTTAAAAAAAAATTTTGAATTTTTTTTTAGAATGCCCTAGCACGGATAAGGTAGAAAACATTACTCGGTTGGAAAAAAATTTCACCGCTTTTTCGGCCTATCCTACTCTATTTTGGCCTTAAATAAAGTGAGAATGATGTATTTTAATTTTTTAAATTTGTTTCTATTTTTTTTCAGAATGCTGTGATGTGGGTTGGTGGAAACAGTACCCACAACGAAATTTCTTCTTATCTCGTCTTACTTCTTGTCCTGGCCCGCCCGGTATGGCATGGAATTTGGACAGAATGATATTTTTAATTTTTTTGAATTATTTTAATATTTTTTGTTGAATTTTTTTTTTGAGAATTCTCTAGTACGGGTTAGGTAGAAACTGTACTAGGTTCAAAAAAAAAATTTCTCATTTTTTTGGCCTATCCTTGTCTGCTTTGGCCTTAAAATAAAGCGATAATGATGTACTTTAGTTTTTTGAATTTTTTTACTGTTTTTTTGGGAAAGCGTTAACTTGGGTATGGAGAAACGGTACTTGGAATGATATTTTTAATTTTTTTGAAATATTTTTAAAAAAATTTTGAATTTTTTTTAGAATGCCCTAGCACGAATAAGGTAGAAACATTACTCGGTTGGAAAAAAATTTCACCGCTTTCTCGGCCTATCCTAGTCTATTTTGGCTTTAAATAAAGTGAGAATGATGTATTTTAAATTTTTTAATTTGTTTCTACTTTTTTGGGAACGCTGTGATGTGGGTTGGTGGAAATGGTACCCACAACAAAATTTCATCTTATCTCGTCTTATTTCTTGTCCTGGCCCGCTCGGTATGGCATGGAATTTGGACAGAATGATATTTTTAATTTTTTTGAATTATTTTAATATTTTTTGTTGAATTTTTTTTTGAGAATTTTCTAGCACGGGTAAGGTAGAAACTGTACTAGGTTCAAAAAAAAAAATTTCTCATTTTTTGGCCTATTGTTGTCTACTTTGGCCTTAAAATAAAGCGATAATGATGTACTTTAATTTTTTGAATTTTTTTACTGTTTTTTTGGGAAAGTGGTAACTTCGGTCTGGAGAAACGGTACTCGGAACGAAATTTCTTTTTATCTCGTTATCTTCTTTTCTAGCCCCGTTTGGCACGAAATTTTGGTAAAATGATATTTTTAATTTTTTTGAAATAATTGAAAAAAAATTTTGAATTTTTTTTGAGAATGCTCTAGCACGGGTAAGGGAGAATTTGTACTCGGTACGAAAGTTTTTTTTTTATCACTTTTTCAGGCTACTACGGTCCGGCTTGGTCAGAAATGAAGCGAGAATGATTTTTTTAATTTTTAAAATTTTTTAAATATTTTTTTTGGAACGTTGTAACTTGGGTTGGGAGAAACGGTACCCGAAACGAAATTTCATTTTATCTCGTTTTCTTCTTGTACTGGCCCAGTTTGACATGAAATTTGGGCAAATGATATTTTTAATTATTTTGAATTATTTTAATACTTTTTTTGAATTTTTTTTTCAGAATGTTTTGGCCTTAAATAAAGCGATAATGATGTATTTTAATTTTTTGAATTTTTTTACTGTTTTTTTGGGAAAGCGGTAACTTGGGTCGGGTGAAAGGGTACATGGAACGAAAATTCTTTTTATCACATTTTCTCCATGTCCTTGCCTGTTTTGGCATGGAATTTGAGCAGAATGATATTTTTAATTTTTTTGAAATATTTTTAAAAAAAATTTGAATTTTTTTTTAGAATGCCCTAGCACGGATAAGGTAGAAACATTACTCAGTTGGAACAAAATTTCATCGCTTTTTCGGCCTATCCTAGTCCATTTTGGCCTTAAATAAAGTGAGAATGATGAATTTAAATTTTTTTAATTTGTTTCTATTTTTTTGGGAACGCTCTGACCTGGGTTGGTGGAAACGAAACCCACAACGAAATTTCTTTTTATCTCGTCTTCCTTCCAGTCCTGGCCCGCCCGGTATGGCATGGAATTTGGACAGAACGATATTTTTAATTTTTTTGAATTATTTAATATATTTTTTGGATTTTTTTTAATAATGCTCTAGCACGGGTAAGGTAGAAACTGTACTCGGTTTGAAACAAATTTTCTCATTTTTTGGGCCTATCCTAGTCCGTGTTGGCCTTAAAATAAAGCGATAATAATGTATTTTAATTTTTTGAATTTTTTTACTTTTTTTTTGGAAGGCAGTAACCTGGGTCAAGAGAAACGGTACCCGGAACGAAATTTATTGTTTATCTTGTTTTCTTCTTGTCCTAGCCAGGTTTGGCACAAAATTTGGGAAAAATGATATTTTTGATTTTTTTGAAATATTTTAAAAAAAATTTTGAATTTTTTTTTGAAAATGCTCTAGTACGGGAAAGGTAGAATCTGTCCTTGGTACGAAAATTTTATTATCGCTTGTTGTGGCCATTACGATTTGGCTTGGTCAGAAATGAAGCGAGAATGATTTTTTTAATTTTTTGAATTTTTTAACTATTTTTTTTGGAACGGTGTAACTTGGGTCGGGAGAAACGGTACTCGGAACGAAATTTTTTTTTATCTTATTTTCTTCTTGTACTGGCCTGGTTTAACAACAAATTTGGGAAAAATGATATTTCTAATTTTTTTGAATTATTTTAATATATTTTTTTTGAATATTTTTTTTCAGAATGCTCTAGAACGGGTAAGGTAGAAATTGTACTCGGCTCGAAAAAAATTTTCTTGTTTTTTCATACTATCCTAGTCCGTTTTGGCCTTAAATAAAGTGATAATGATGTATTTTAATTTTTTCAATTTTTTTACTGTTTTTTTTTGGGAAAGCGGTAACTTGGGTCGGGGGAAACAGTACCCAGAATGAAATTTCTTTTTATCTCATTTTCTTCTTGTACTGGCCCCCGGTTTGACAAGGACTTTGGGCAAAATGATATTTTTAATCTTTATGAATTGTTTTAATATTTTTTTGAATCTTTTTTTTCAGAATGCTTTAGCACAGGTAAGGTAGAAACTGTACTCGGTTTGAAAAAAATTTTCTTCTTTTTTTGTACTATCCTAGTCCGTTTTGGCCTTTTAAATAAAGCGATAATGATGTATTTTAATTTTCTGAATTTTTTTACTGTTTTTCTTGGGAAAGCGGTAACTTGGGTCGGGAGAAACGGTACACGGAACGAAATTTCTTTTTGTCTCGTTTTCTTCTTGTCGTAACCCGGTTTGGCTCGGAATTTGGGCAGAATGATATTTTTAATTTTTTTGAAATATTTTTAAAAAAATTTTGAATTTTTTTTTTTAGAGTGCCCTAGCACGGATATGGTAGAAACATTACTCGGTTGGAAAAAAATTTCACCGCTTTTTCGTCATATCCTAGTCTATTTTGGCCTTAAATAAAGTGAGAATGATGTATTTTAATTTGTTTCCTTTTTTTTGAGAACGCTGTGATGTGGGTTGGTGGAAACGGTACCCACAACGAAATTTCTTCTTATCTCGTCTTACTTCTTGTCCTGGCCCGCCTGATATGGCATGGAATTTTGACAGAATGATATTTTTAATTTTTTTGAATTATTTTAATATTTTTTGTTGAATTTTGTTTTTGAGAATTCTCTAGCACGAGTAAGGTAGAATCTGTACTCGGTACGAAAGTTTTTTTTATCACTTTTTAAGGCTACTACGGTCCGGCTTGGTCAGAAATGATGCGAGAATGATTTTTTTAATTTTTAAAATTTTTTAAATATTTTTTTTGGAACGCTGTAACTTGGGTTGGGAGAAACGGTACCCTTTGACAAGAAATTTTGGCAAATGATATTTTTAATTTCTTTGAATTATTTTAATATTTTTTTTGAATTTTTTTTTTTAGAATGCTCTAGCACGGGTATGGTAGAAACTGTACTCGGTTTGAAAATAATTTTCTTGTTTTTTCATACTATCCAAGTCCATTTTGGCCTTAAATAAAGCGATAATGATGTATTTTAATTTTTTGAATTTTTTTACTGTTTTTTTGGGAAAGCGGTAACTTGGGTCGAGTGAAACGGTACCTGGAACGAAAATTCTTTTTATCTCATTTTCTCCTTGTCCTTGCTTGTTTTGGCACGGAATATGAGCAAAATGATATTTTTAATTTTTTTGAAATATTTTAAAAAAAATTTTGAATTTTTTTTTAGAATGCCCTAGCACAGATAAGGTAGAAACATTACTCGGTTGGAACAAAATTTCATCGCTTTTTGGGCCTATCCTAGTCCATTTTGGCCTTAAATAAAGTGAGAATGATGTATTTTAATTTTTTTTAATTTGTTTCTATTTTTTTGGGAACGCTCTGACCTGGTTGGTGGAAACGGAACCCACAACGAAATTTCTTTTTATCTCGTCTTCCTTCTAGTCCTGGCCCGCCCTGTATGGCATGGAATTTAGACAGAATGATATTTTTAATTTTTTTGAATTATTTTAATATTTTTTTTGGATTTTTTTAAGAATGCTCGGTTCGAAAAAAATTTTCTCATTTTTTGGGCCTATCCTAGTCCGTGTTGGCCTTAAATAAAGTGAGAATGATGTATTTTAATTTTTTTTTAATTTGTTTCTATTTTTTTGGGAACGCTCTGACCTGGTTGGTGGAAACGGAACCCACAACGAAATTTCTTTTTATCTCGTCTTCCTTCTAGTCCTGGCCCGCCCTGTATGGCATGGAATTTAGACAGAATGATATTTTTAATTTTTTTGAATTATTTTAATATTTTTTTTGGATTTTTTTAAGAATGCTCGGTTCGAAAAAAAATTTCTCATTTTTTGGGCCTATCCTAGTCCGTGTTGGCCTTAAAATAAAGTGATAATGATGTATTTTAATTTTTTGAATTTTTTTACTTTTTTTTGGGAAGGCGGTAACCTGGGTTAGGAGAAACGGTACCCGGAACGAAATTTATTGTTTATCAGGTTTTCTTCTTGTCCTAGCTTGGTTTGGCACAAAATTTGGGAAAAATGATATTTTTAATTTTTTTGAAATATTTTTAAAAAAAATTTTGTTTTTTTTTTTTAAAAATGCTCTTGCACGGGAAAGGTAGAATCTGTACTCGGTACGAAAATTTTTTTATCGCTTGTTGTGGCTATTACGGTCTGGCTTGGTCAAAAATGAAGCGAGAATGATTTTTTTAATTTTTTGAATTTTTTAACTATTTTTTTTGGAACGCTGTAACTTGGGTCGGGAGAAACGGTACTCGGAACGAATTTTTTTTTTTTTTTTTTTTTTTTTTTTTTTTTTTTTTTATCTCGTTTTCTTGTTGTACTAGCCTTGTTTAACAACGAATTTAGGAAAAATGATATTTTTAATTTTTTTGAATTATTTTAATCTTTTTTTTAATCTTTTTTTTCAGAATGCTCTAGAACGGGTAAGGTAGAAACTGTACTCGGATCGAAATTTTTTTTTTTTGTTTTTTCATACTATCCTAGTCCATTTTGGCCTTAAATAAAGTGATAATGATGTGTTTTAATTTTTTCAATTTTTTTACTGTTTTTTTTGGGAAAGCGGTAACTTGGGTCGGGGTAAACAGTACCCAGAATGAAATTTCTTTTTATCTCGTTTTCTTCTTGTACTGGCCCGATTTGACAAGGACTTTGGGAAAATTGATATTTTAATTTTTTTGAATTATTTTAATATTTTTTTGAATCATTTTTTTTCAGAATGCTCTAGCACGGGTAAGGTAGAAACTGTACTCGGTTTGAAAAAAAATTTCTTCTTTTTTTGTACTATCCTAGTCCGTTTTGGCCTTTTAAATAAAGCGACAATGATATATTTTAATTTTTTGAATTTTTTTACTGTTTTTTTTGGGAAAGCCGTAACTTGGGTCGGGAGAAACGATACCCGGAACGAAATTTCTTTTTATCTCGTTTTCTTCTTGTACTGGCCCAGTTTGACAAGGAATTTGGGCAAAATGATATTTTTAATATTTTTTTAGAATTTTTTTTTTTCAGAATGGTCTAGCACGGGTAAGGTAGAAACTGTACTCGTTTCGAAAAAAAATTTTCTTGTTCTTTCATACTATCCTAGTCCGTTTTGGCCTTAAATAAAGTGATAATGATGTATTTTAATTTTTTTGAATTTTTTTACTGTTTTTTTGGGAAAGCGGTAACTTGGGTCGGGAGAAACGGTACCTGAAACCAAATTTCATTTTATCTCATTTTCTTCTTGTCCTAGCCCGGTTTGGCACGAAATTTGGGCAGAATGATATTTTTAATTTTTTTGAAATATTTTTAAAAAAATTTTGATATTTTTTTTAGAATTCTCTGGCACGGATAAGGTAGAAACATTACTCGGTTAGAAAAAAATTTTATCGCTTTTTTGGCCTATCCATGTCCATTTTGGCCTTAAATAAAGTGAGTATGATGTATTTTAATTTTTTTGGGAACGCTGTGAGGTGGGTTGGTGGGAACGGAACCCACAACGAAATTTCTTTTCAACTCGCCTTCCTTCTTGTCCTGGCCCACCCGATATGGTATGCAGTTTGGACAGGGTGATATTTTTAATTTTTTTACATTATTTTAATATTTTCTTTTGAAATTTTTTCTTTCAGAATGCTCTAGCATGGGTAAAGTAGAAACTGTACTTGGTTCGAAAAAAATTTTCTCATTTTTTTGGGACTATCCTAGTCCGTTTTGGCCTTAAAATAAAGCGATAATGATGTATTTTAATTTTTTGAATTTTTTTACTATTTTTTTAGGAAAGCGGTAACCTAGGTAGGGAGAAACGGTACCCGGAACGAAGTTTCTTCTTATCTCGTTTTCTTCTTGTCGTGGCCAGGTTTGGCACGGAATTTGGGCTGAATGACATTTTTAATTTTTTTGAAATATTTTAAAAAATTTTTGAATTTTTTTTTGAGAATGCTCTAACATGGATACGGTAGAATCTGTACTTGGTATGAAATTTTTTTTTATCACTTTTTCAGGCTATTTCGGTCTGGCTTGGTCAGAAATGAAGTGGGAATGATTTTTTTAATTTTTTAACTATTTTTTTTGGAACGCTGTAACTTGGGTCGGGAGAAACAGTACTGGGAACGAAATTTCTTTTTATCTCGTTTTCTTCTTGTCCTGACTCGGTTTAACTAGGAATTTGGGCAAAATGATATTTTTAATTTTTTTCAATTATTTTAATACTTATTTGGAAATTTTTTTTTTCAGAATGCTCAAGCACGGGTAAGGTAGAAACTGTACACGGTTCGAAAAAAAATTTCTCCTTTTTTTGGCCTTAAATAAAGCGTTAATGATGTATTTTTATTTTTTGAATTTTTTTACTTTTTTTTTGGGAAAGCGGTAACTTGGGTCGGGAGAAATGGTACCTGGAATGAAACATCTTTTTATCTCGTTTTCTTCTTGTCCTAGCCCGGTTTGGCATGGAATTTGGGTAGAATGATATTTTTAATTTTTTTGAAATATTTTTAAAAAATTTTGAATTTTTTTTTCAGAATACTTTAGCACGGATAAGGTAGAAAAGTTACTCGGTTAGATAAAAATTTCATTGCTTGTTCGGCCTATCCCCTAGTCCATTTTGGCCTTAAATAAAGTGAGAATAATGTATTTTAATTTTTTGAATTTGTTTCTATTTTTTTGGGAACTCTGTGATGTGGGTTGGTGGAAACGGTACCCACAACGAAATTTCTTTTTATCTCGTCTTCCTCTTGTCCTGGCTCGCCCAGTATGGCATGGAATTTTTTCAGAATAATATTTTTAATTTTTTTGAATTTTTTTAATATTTTGTTTTGAATTTTTTTTTGAGAATGCTCTAGCACGGGTAAGGTAGAAACTGTACTCAGTTTGAAAAAAAATTTCTCATTTTTTTGGCCTATCTTAGTCCAGTTTGGCCTTAAAATAATGCAATAATGATGTACTTTAATTTTTTGAATTTTTTTACTGTTTTTTTGGGAAAGCGGTAGTTTGGGTTTGGAGGAAGGTACCCGGAATGAAATTTCTTTTTATCTTTTTTTCATCTTGTCCTAGCCCGAGTTGGATCGGAATGTGGGCAGAATGATTTTTTTAATTTTTTTGAAATATTTTTAAAAAATTTTTGAATTTTTTTTAGAATGCCCTAGCACGGGTAAGGTAGAATCTGTACTCGGTACGCAAAAATTTTTTATCACTTTTTCGGGCTATTACGGTTTGGCTTGGTCAGAAATGAAGTGGTAATGATTTTTTTTTCATTTTTTGAATTTTTTAACTATTTTTTTTGTAACGCTGTAACTTTAGGTCGGGAGAAACAGCTGTTTTTTTTTGGAAAGCGGTAACTTGGGTCGGGTGAAACGATTCCCAGAACGAAATTTCTTTTTATCTCGTTTTCTTGCTGTCCTTGCCTGGTTTGGCAAGAAATTTGTGCAGAATGATATTTTTAATTTTTTTGAAATATTTATAAATTTTTTTTGAATTTTTTTCGAAAATGCTGTATCACAGGTCTTCAGAATCTGTACTCGGTACGAAAATTTTTTTATCACTTTTTCTGGCTAGTACGGTCTGGCTTGGTCAGAAGTGAAGCGAGAATGATTTTTTTTTTAATTTTTTAACTATTTGGGCAAAATAATATTTTTAATTTTTTTGAATTAATTAATATATTTTTTGAATTTTTTTTCCGAATGCTCTAGCATGGGTAAGGTAGAAACTGAACTCAGTTCAAAAAAAATTTTTATTGTTTTTTCGTACTACCCTAATCCGTGTTGGCCCTAAATAAAGCAGTAATGATGTATTTCAATTTTTTGAATTTTTTTACTGTTTTTTTTTGGGAAAGCGGTAACTTGGGTCGGGAGAAACGGTACCCGGAAAAAATATTCTGTTTATCTCATTTTCCTCTTGTCCTCACCCGGTTTGGCCCGGAATTTGGATAGAATGATATTTTTAATTTTTTTGAAATATTTTTAAAAAAATTTTGATTTTTTTTAGAATGCTCTAGGATGGGTAAGGTAGAATCTTTACTCGGTACAAAATTTTTTTTATCACTTTGTCAGGATATTTCGGTCCAGCTGGGTTAGAAATGAAGCAAAATTGATTTTTTTAGTTTTTAGAATTTTTTTACTATTTTTTTTGGAACGCTGTAACTTGGGTTGAGAGAAACGGTACCCGGAACGAAATTTCTTTTTATCTCGTTTTCTGCTTGTCCTGACCCGGTTTGACCAGGAATTTCGGCAAAATGAATTTTTTAATTTTTTTCAATTATTTTTATATTTTTTTTGAATTTTTTTTTTTAGAATGCTCTAACACTGGTAAGGTAGAAACTATACTCGGTTTGAAAAAAAATTTCTCATTTTTTCGGCCTATTCTAGTCCGTTTTGGCCTTAAAATAAAGCGATAATGATGTATTTTAATTTTTTAAATTTTTTTACTGTTTTTTTGGGAAAGTGGAATCTGGGTCGGGAGAAACGATACCCGGAACGAAATTTCTTTTTATCTCATTTTCTTCTTGTCATAGCCTAGTTTGGCACAAAATTTGGGGAGAATGAAATTTTTAATTTTTTTGAATTTTTTTGAGAATGCTCTAGCACGGGTAAGTAGAATCTATAATCGGTACGAAAATTTTTTAAAACTTTCTCAGGCTATTTCGGTTTGGCTTGGCCAAAAATGAGGCAAGGATGATTTTTTTTTTTTAATTTTTATAATTTTTTAATTATTTTTTTTGGAACGCACTTAGGCCGGGAGAAACAGTACACGGAACAAAATTTCTTTTTATGTTTTTTTCTTCTTGTCCTGACCCGGTATGGCATGGAGTTTGGATAGAGTGATATTTTTAATTTTTTTGAATTATTTTAATATTTTTTTTGAAAATTTTTTTTTCCAGAATGCTCTAGCACGGGTAAGGTAGAAATTGGTACGCAGTTTGAAAAAAAATTTCTGGTTTTTTTGGCCAATCCTAGTCCGTTTTGGCCTTAAATAAAGTGATATTGATGTATTTTAATTTTTTGAATTTTTTTACTATTTTTATGGGAAAGCGGTAACTTGGGTCGGGAGAAACGGTACCCGGAATGAAATTTCTTTTCTATCTCGTTTTCTTCTTGAACTGGCCTGGTTTGACAAGGAATTTGGGCAAAATGATGTTTTTCAAATTTCTGAATTATTTTAATATTTTTTTTGAATTTTTTTCTCAGAATGTTCTAGAATGGGTTAGGCGGAAACTGTACTCGGTTCAAAATTTTTTTTTTTTTTTTTTTTTTTTTTTTTTTTTTTTTTTCGTACTATCCAAGTCCGTTTTGGGCTTAAATAAAGCGATAATGATGTAATTTAAGTTTTTGAATTTTTTTACTATTTTTTTTGGGAAAGTGGTAACTTGGGTCGGGAGAAATGGTACCCGGAACGAAAGTTCCTTTTATCTCGTTTACTTCTTGTTCGAGCTCGGTTTGGCACGGAATTTGTGTAAAATGATTTTTTTATTTTTTTTGAAATATTTTAAAAATATTTTTGAATTTTTTGTTAGAATTCTCTAGCACGGGTAAGTAGAATTTGTAATCGGTACGAGAAATTTTTTATCACTTTCTTAGGCTATTTCGGTCCGGCTTTGTCAAAAAT
The DNA here is from genome assembly GCA_023736055.1 of Quercus glauca. Lineage (NCBI taxonomy): Eukaryota > Viridiplantae > Streptophyta > Magnoliopsida > Fagales > Fagaceae > Quercus > Quercus glauca. Next base: position 28,953,668 of record CM043317.1, read on the forward strand.
GAGGCAAGAATGATTTTTTTTTTTTTTTAATTTTTAGAGTTTTTTAACTATTTTTTCTGGAACGCTGTAACTTGGGTTGGGAGAAACTGTACCCGAAACAAAATTTCTTTTTATCTTGTTTTCCTCATGTCCTGACCCAGTTTGACCAGGAATTTGGGCAAAATGATATTTTTAATTTTTTTCCAGTTATTTTAATATTTTTTTTGAAATTTTGTTTTAAGAATGCTCTAGCACGGGTAAAGTAGAAACTGTACACAGCTCGAAAAAAAATTTCTTGTTTTTTGGGCCAATCCTAGTCCGTTTTGGCCTTAAATAAAGCGATAATGATGTATTTTAATTTTTTGAATTTTTTTACTGTTTTTGTGGGAAAGCGGTAACTTGGGTTGGGAGAAACGGTACCCGGAACAAAATTTATTTTTATCTTTTTTTCTTCTTGTCCTGACCCGGTTTGACCAGGAATTTAGGCAAAATGATATTTTTAATTTTTTTCAGTTATTTTAATATTTTTTTTGAATATTTTTTTTCAGAATGCTTTAGCCCGGGAAAGGTAGAAACTGTACTCGTTTTGAAAAAAAAATTTCTCATTTTTACGGCATATTCTAGTTCGTATAGGCTTAAAATAAAGCAATAAATATTTTAATTTTTTGAATTTTTTTACTGTTTTTTTGGGAACGCTTTAACTTGGGTCGGGAGAAACGGTACCCGGAATGAAATTTTTTTGAGAACTGAATTTATTTTTATCTCGTTTTCTTCTTGACCTTACCATGTTTGGCATGGAATTTGGGCAAACGATATTTTTAATTTTTTCGAGTTTTTTAGAGAATGCTCTAGTAAGGTAAGGTAGAAACTGTACTCGGTCCGAAAAAATTTTTTATCACTTTTTCGGCCAATCCTTGTCCATTTTGGCACGGAAATTTAATAGAATGATATTTTTAAGTCTTTTGGATTATTTTAATATTTTGTTTTGTATTTTTTTAGAATGCTCTGGAACATGTAAGGTCCTGTACTTGGTACGAAATTTTTTTTTTTTTTTTTTTTATCACTTTTTAAGGCTATTCCGGTCCGATTTGGTTTGAAAAGAAGCGAGAATGATTTTTATAATTTTTTGAATTTTTTAACTATTTTTTTGGAACGCAGTAACGTGGGTTGGGAGAAACGCTCCCTGGAACGAAATTTAATTTGTCTCGTTTTCTTCTTATCCTCACCCGGTTTGGCTTGGAATTTGGGCATAATTATATTTTTAATTTTTCTAGATTATTTTAATATATTTTTTGAATTTTTTTTTTAGAGTGCGTGTTTGTCAGGCAGAACCTGTACTCAGTACGCAAATTTTTTTTAACACTTCTTAAGGCTATTCCAGTCCGGTGTGGTCTGAAGTAAAGCAAGAATGATGTTCCTTAATTTTTCGAATTTTTTTACTATCTTTTTAGGAACGCTGTAACTTTGGTCGGGAGAAACGATACCCGGAATGAGATTTTTTTTTATCTCATTTTCTTCTTGTCCTGGCCCGGTTTGGCATGGAAATTGGGCAGAATGATATTTTTAATTTTTTTGAATTTTTTTTAGAATGCTCTAGCACGGGGTATGGTGGAATTTGTACTCGGTACGAAAAAAATTTTTTCACTTTTTTTGGCTATTACGGTCCGGCTTGGATAGAAATGAAGCGAGAATTATTATTTTAATTTTTTGAATTTTTCTGCTATTTTTTTGGGAACGCAATAACATGGGTTGGTAGAAACGGTTCCCGTAACGAAATTTCTTTTAATCCCGGCAGAATGATATTTTTAATTTTTTGAATTATTTTATATATTTTTTTGAATTTTTTTGACATTGCTCTAGCTTGAGTAAGGTAGAAACTGTACCTGGTTCCAAAAAAATTTTATCGCTTTATTGGCCTATCCTAGTCCGTTTTGGCTTTAAATAAAGCGAGAATGACGTATTTTAATTTTTGAATTTTTTACTCTTTTTTTGGGAAAGCTGTAACTTGGGTCGGGAGAAACGGTACTCGGAACGAAATTTATTTCTGTCTCGTTTTCTTCTTATCCTGGCCTGGTTTGGCTCGAAATTTGGGCATAAGTATGTTTTTAATTTTTCCGAATTATTTTAAATTTTTTTTTTTGAAATTGCTTTGGCACAGGTAAAGTAGAAGCTGTACTCGGTACGCAAATTTTTTTTATTACTTCTTATGGCTATTCTGGTTCGGTCTGGTCTGAAATGAAGCAAGAATGATTTTTTTTTTTTTTTTTACTATATTTTTGGGGACGCTGTAACATGGGTTGGGAGAAATGGTACTCGGAACCAAATTTCTATTTATCTCGTTTTCTTCTCTTTAGCCCGGTCTAGCATGGAATTTGCGTAGAATGATATTTTTTATTATTTATATTATTTTATATTTGTTTTTTGAATTTTTTTGACATTGCTCTAGCATGGGTAAAGTAGAAATTGTACTCGGTTCGGAAAAAATTTTTTGGGAGAGCTGTAACTTGGGTCGGGAGATACGACACCCGGAAAGAAATTTATTTTTGTCTCATTTTCTTCTTATCCTGCCCCAGTTTGGCTTTGAATTTGGTTATAATTATATTTTTAATTTTTCTGGATTATTTTAATTTTTTTTAAATTTTTTTTTAGAATACTTTAAGTGTGGCAAGGTAGAAACTGTACTCGGTACGAAAACCTTTTTTTATCACTTTTTAACACTATTCTGGTCCAGTTTGGTCTGAAATGAAGCAAGAACGATTTTTTTAATTTTTTTACCATTTTTTTGGGAATGCTGTAACTTGGGTCGAGAGAAACGGTACCCGGAACAAAATTTCCTTATATCTCGTTTTCTTCTTATCCTAGCCCGGTTTGGCATGGAATTTGTGCAGAGTGATATTTTTATTTTTTTTGAGTTATTTTAATATTTTTTTAAATTTCTTTTTCAGAATGCTCTAGCACAGGTATGGTAGAAACTGTACTCGGTTCGAAAGAAAATTTTTCGGTTTTTTGGGCAATCCTAGTCTGTTTAGGCCTTAAATAAAGCGAGAATGATGTATTTTAATTTTTTTGAATTTTTTTACTATTTTTTTGGGAACGCTGTAACTTGGGTTGGGTGAAACGGTACCCGGAATGAAATTTCTTTTTATCTCGTTTTCTACTTGTCCTGACCCAGTTTTGCATCGAGTTTAGGCAAAATGATATTTTTAATTTTTTTGAATTATTTTAATATTTTTTTTGAATTTTTTTTTAGAATGCTCTAGAACGGGTACGGTAGAAATTGTATTCGGTTCGAAAAAATTTTTACCGCTTTTTCGGCCTATCCTAGTCTGTTTTGGTCTTAAATAAAGCTATAATCAGTATATTAATTTTTTGAATTTTTTTACAGTTTTTTTTTTTTAAAGCTGTAATTTGGGTCGAGAGAAATGGTAACCGGAACGAAATTTGTTTTTATTTCGTTTTCTTCTTTCCTTGGCCCGGTTTGTCATGGAATTTGGGCAGAATGATATTTTTAATTTTTTTGAATTATTTTAATATTTTTTTTAAGAATGCCCTAGAACGGGTAAGTTAGAATCTGTACTCAGTACGAAAATTTTTTTATCACTTTTTCATGCTAGTTCGGTTCGGTTTGGTCTTAAATGATGCAAGAACGATTTTTTTAATTTTTTGATTTTTTTAACAAATTTTTTTGGAACGCTGCAACAAGGGTTGGGTAAAACGGTACCCGGAACTAAATTTCTTTTTATCTCGTTTTCTTTTTGTCCTCCCTCAGTCTGGCATGGAATTTTGGCAGAATGATGTTTTTAATTTTTTGAATTATTTTAATATTTTTGTTGAATTGTTTTAGAATGCTTTGGCGAGGGGTAAGGTAGAAACATTACTGCTTTTTTGGTAACGCTGTAACTTAGGTCGGGAGAAACGGTACTCGGAATGAAATTTATTTTTATCTCGTTTTCTTCTTTTCCTGGCCCACTTTGGTTTGGAATTTTTGCAGAATTATATTTTTAATATTTTTTTTTAGATTCTTTTTGAGAATGCTTTTGCCCCGTAAGGTAGAAACTATGCTCGGTACAAAATTTTTTTATCACTTTTTATGGCTATTCCGGTTCGGTTTGGTCAGAAATGACGCAAGAATGATTTTTTTAATTTTTTGAAGTTTTTAACTATTTTGTTGGGAATGCTGTAACGTGGGTTGGGAGAAACGGTACTTAGAATGAAATTTCTTTTTATCTCATTTTCTTCTTGTCCAGACCCGGTTTAGCATGGAATTTGGGCAGAACGATATTTTTAATTTTTTTGAATTTTTTAGAGAATATTCTAGCAAGGGTAAGGTAAAAACTGTACACGGTTCGAAAAAAATTTTATCGCATTTTCAGCCAATCGTGTCCGTTTTGGCCTGAAATAAGGCGAGAAAGATGTATTTTAATTTTTTGAATTTTTTTACTATTTTTTTGGGAATGCTGTAACTTGGGTCAGGAGAAACAGTACCTGGAAAGAAAATTCTTTTTATCTCGTTTTCTTCTTGTCTTGGCCCGATTTGGCATGGAATTTAAGCAGAATGATATTTTTAATTTTTTTGAATTATTTTAATATTATTTTTGAATTTTTTTTGAGAATGCTCTAGCACGGGTAAGGTAGAAACTGTACTTTATTCGAAAAAAAATTTATCATTTTTTTGGCATATCCTTGTCTGTTTTTCCCTTAAATAAAGCAAGAACAATGTATTTTAATTTTTGGAATTTTTTTACTATTTTTTTGGGAACGCTGTAACTTGGTTCAGTAGAAACGGTATCTGGAATGAAATTTCTTTTTATCTCATTTTCTTCTTGTCCTTATCCGGTCTGGCATGGAATTTGGGCAGAATGATATTTTTAATTTTTTGAATTATTTCAATTTTTTTTTTTTAGAATTTTTTGAGAATGCTCTAGAGAAACGGTCCCTGGAACAAAATTTATTTTTGTCTCATTTTCTTCTTATCCTGGCCCGGTTTGGCTTGGAATTTGGGCATAAATATATTTTTAATTTTTCTCGATTATTTTAATATTTTTTTTGATTTTTTTTTTTTGAGAATGCTAAACATGTAAGGTAGAAACCGTATTCGGTACACAAATTATTTTTATCACTTCTTAAGGAAATTCCAGCCCGGTGTGGTTTGAAATAAAGCGAGAATGACGTTCTTTAATTTTTTGAATTTTTTTATATATATTTTTTTTTGAATTTTTTTGATATTGCTCTAGCATTGGTAAGGTAGAAACTATACTTGGTTCGAAAAATTTTTTATCACTTTTTTGGCCTATCCCAGACTGTTTTGGCCTTAAATAAAGCGAGAATGATGTATTTTAATTTTTGAATTTTTTACTTTTTTTTTGGAAAAGCTGTAACTTGGGTTGGGAGAAACGGTACCCGGAATAAAATATATTTTTGTCTCGTTTTCTTCTTATCCTAACCCGGTTTGGCTTGAAATTTTGGGCATAATTGTATTTTAATTTTTCAGGATTATTTTAATATTTTTTTGGAATTTTTTTTAAAAATGCTTTAGCACAGGTAAGTTCGAAACTGTACTCGGTACGTAAATTTTTTTTATCACTTCTTAAGGTAACTCTGGTCCAGTTTGGTCTGAAACGAAGCGAGAATGATTTTTTTAATTTTTTTGAATTTTTTAACTATTTTTTTTTGGAACGCTGTAACATGGATTTGGAGAAACGGTACTTAGAACGAAATTTCTTTTTATCTCATTTTCATCTTGTCCTGACGCGGTTTGGAATGGAATTTGGGCGGAAGGATATTTTTAATTTTTTTGAATTTTTTAATATTTTTTTTGAATTTTTGCAAGAGGTAAGGTAGAAACTGTACTAGGTTTGAAAAAAATCTTAACGCTTTTCCAGCCTATCTTTGTCCGTTTTGGCCTTAAATAAAGCGTGAATGAAGTATTTTAATTTTTTGAATTTTTTTACTATTTTTTTGGAAACGCTGTAACTTGGTTCGGCAGAAAAGGTACCTGGAACGAAATTTTTTATATCTCGTTTTTCCCTTGTCTTGGCCTGGTTTGGCATGGAATTTGTGTAGAATGATATTTTTAATTTTTTTGAATTTTTTAAATTTTTTTTTCAAAATTTATCTTTTTTTCGGGAGACACGGTACTCGGGAGAACGGTACCTGGAGTGAAATTTCTTTTTATCTCGTTTTCTACTGGACCTGGCCCGATTTGGCATGGAATTTAGGCGGACTGATATTTTTAATTTTTTTGAATTATTTTAATATTATTTTTGAATGATATTTTTGAGAATGCTCTATTACGGCTACGGTAGAAACCGTACTCTGTTAGAAAAAAAAATTTATCGTTTTTTCAGCCTATTCTAGTCCATTTTGGCCTTAAACAAAGCGATAATGATGCATTTTAATTTTTTGAATTTTTTTCCTTTTTTTTTGGGAAAGCTGTAACTTGGGTCGGGAGAAACGGTACCCAGAACGAAATTTCTTTCTATCTCATTTTCTTCTTGTTCTGGCCCAGTTTGGCAAGGAATTTGGGCAAAATGATATTTTTAATTTTTTTGAATTATTTTGAAAAAAATTTTGAATTTTGTTTTTAGAATGCTCTAGCACGGGTAAGGTAGAATCTGTACTCGGTATGAAAATTTTTTTATCACTTTTTCAGGTTATTTAAGTCCGTCTTGGTCAGAAATGAAGTGAGAAGGATTTTTTTTTTTTTTTGAATTTTTCTACTATTTTATTGGGTACGCTATAACATGAGTTGGAAGAAACGGTACCGGGAACGAAATTTCTTTTTATCTCATTTTCTTCTTGTCCTAGCCCGATCTGGCATGGAATTTTGGTTGAACGATATTTTTAATTTTTTGAATTATTGTAATTTTTTTTTTTGAATTTTTTAGAGAGTGCTCTAGCATGGGCAAGGTAGAAACTGTACTCGGTTCAAAAAAAAATTTGTCATTTTTTTGGCTTATCCTAGTTCATTTTGGCCTTTAATAAAGCGAGAATGACGAATTTTAATTTTTGAATTTTTTACTGTTTTTTTGGGAATGCGGTAACTTGGGTTGGGAGAAACGGTACCCGGAACGAAATTTATTTTTATCCTGGCCCTGTCTGGCTTGGAATTTGGGCCTAATTATATTTTTAATTTTTCTGGATTATTTTAATATTTTTTTTGAATTTTTTTTAAGAATGCTTTAGCACAGGTAAGGTAGAAACTGTACTCAGTTCGCAAATTTTTTTTATCACTTCTTAAGGCTATTTCGGTCTGGTGTGGTTTGAAATGATGTGGGAATGATATTTTTTAATTTTTGAATTTTTTTACTATTTTTTTGGGAAAGCTGTAACTTGGGTCGGGAGAAACGATACCCGGAATGAAAATTTTTTTTATCATGTTTTCTTCTTATCCTGGCCAGGTTTGGCTTCAAATTTGGGCAGAATGATATTTTTAATTTTTTTTGAATTATTTAAATATTTTTTTTGAATTTTTTTTTCAGTATGCTCTACCACAGATGAGGGAGAAACTGCAATCAATATGAAAATTTATTTATCATTTTTTGTGGCTATTCTGCTTGTCCTGGCCCAGTTTGGCATTGACTTTGGCAGAATGATATTTTTAATTTTTTTGAATTATTTTAATTTTTTTTTTTTGAATTTTTTTCAGATTGCTCTAGCAAGGGTAAGGTAGAAACATTACTCGGTTAGAAAAAAATTTTATCACTTTTTCGGCCTATCCTAGTCAGTTTTGGCCTTAAAATAAAGGGAAAATGATGTATTTTAATTTTTTGAATTTTTTTACTTTTTTTTGGGAAAGCTGTAACCTGGGTTTGGAGAAAATGTACCCGGAACAAAATTTCTTTTTAACTTTTTTTCTTCTTGTCCTGGTCCACTTTGGCATGGAATTTGGGCAGAACGATATTTTTAATTTTTTGAATTTTTTTGAGAATGCTCGAGCAAGGATAAGGTAGAAACTGTACTCCGTTCGAAAAAAATTCTATCGCTTTTTCGGCCTCTCCATGTCTGTTTTGTAAATAAAAGCGAGAATGATATTTTTAATTTTTTGAATTTTTTTACTGTTTTTTTGGTAAAGCTGAAACTTGGGTCAGGGGAAACGCCACCCAGAACGAAATTCATTTTTATCTTGTTTTGTTCATGTCCTAGCCCGGCTTGGGTTGGAATTTGGGCAGAATGATATTTTTAATTTTTTAGAATTATTTTAATATTTTTTGTGAATTTTTTTTGAGAATGCTCTAGCACGGCTAAGGTAGAAACTGTACTCGCTACAAAAAAATTTTTTATGACTTTTTATGGCTATTCTAGTCTGGTTTGGTCAGAAATGAAGCGATAATAATTTTTTTAATTTTTTGAATTTTTTAACAATTTTTTGGGAACGCTGTAACGTGGGTTGGGAGAAACAGTACCGGGAACGAAATTTCTTTTTATCTCGTTTTCTTCTTGTCCTGGGCCGGTTTGGAACGAAATTTGGGCAAAGTGATATTTTTAATTTTTTTGATTTATTTAAATATTTTTTTTGAATTTTTTTGAGAATGCTCTAGTAAGGATAAGGTAGAAACAGTACTCGGTTCAAAAAAAAGTTTATCGCTTTTTCGGCCAATTCTTATCCGTTTTGGCCTTAAATAAATAAATTAAGAATGATGCATTTTAATTTTTTGAATTTTTTCACAGATTTTTTGGGAAAGCGGAAACTTGGGTCGGGAGAAACGGCACCCGGAACGAAATTTATTTTTATCTTGTTTTGTTCATGTCCTGGCCCGGTTTGGGTTGGAATTTGGGCAGAATGATATTTTTAATTTTTTCGAATTATTTTAATTTTTTTTTTGAATTTTTTTTTGAGAATGCTCTAGCACGGGTTAGGTAGAACCTGCACTTGGTACGAAATTTTTTTTATCACTTTTTATGGCTATTCCGGCCTGGTTTGGTCAGAAATGAAGTGATAATGATTTTTTTAATTTTTTACCTACTTTTTTAAGAACGCTGTAAGGTGGGTTGGGAGAAACGGTACCTGGAACGAAATTTATTTTTATCTTATTTTCTTTTTGTCCTGGACCGGTCTGGCATGGAATTTGGGCAGAACGATATTTTTAATTTTTTGAATTTTTTTGAAAATGCTCTAGCAAGGATAAGTTAGAAACTGTACTCAGTTCGAAAAAAATTTTATCGCTTTTTCGGCATATATAATTCACCATTCTAGCCTTAAATAAATGTAGCGAGAATGATATATTTTAATTTTTTTAATTTTTTTCAAAGTTTTTTTGGGAAAGCGGAATCTTGGGTCGGGAGAAACGGCTCCTAGAAAGAAATTTATTTTATCTTGTTTTGTTCATGTCCTGGCCTGACTTGGGTTGGAATTTGGGCACGTCAATATTTTTAATTTTTTGAATTATTTTAATTTATTTTTTTAATTCTTTTGAGAATGCACTAGCAAGGGTGCAGTAGAAACATTACTCAGTTAGAAAAGAAATTTTATCACTTTTTCAGCCTATCCTAGTCTGTTTTGGCCTTAAATAAAGCGAATATGATATATTTTAATTTTTGAGTTTTTTTACTATTTTGTTTGGAACGCAGTAACTTTGGTCGGGTGAAACGGTACCCAGAACGAAATTTCTTTTTATCTTGTTTTCTTCTTGTCCTGACTCGGTTTGGCTTGGAATTTGGGCAGATTGATATTTTTAATTTTTTTGAATTATTTTAATATTTTTTTTTTGATTTTTTTTAGAATGCTCTAGCACGGGTTAGGTAGAAACTACTCTGTATGAAATTTTTTTAAACATTTTTTTTAGCAATTCCAGTCCCGTTAGGTCAGAAATGAAGCGAGAATGATTTTTTTTTTAAATTTTTTGAATTTTTTAACTATTTTTTGGAAACGCTGTAACGTGGGTTGGGAGAAACGGTACCGGGAACGAAATTACTTTTTATCTCGTTTTCTTCTTGTCATGGGTGATGTGAACCCGTCAAGAATAACGAGACCCAACAATGAAAGGGAACCAAAGATCGTTCTATGGACAGATTCGAATGGAAGACCTCGACCCGTTGTTTATGACAAAAAAGAACCTCGGTATAAGGAAGACGCCACAAACGGTGGTGGAAACTCCGTTTGATAAGTCAAGATGAACGCCACGGGAAATCCCGATAAGTTCGAATAGTTCTTCAAAGAACCAAAGAGAATAAACCTCACAAGTTTTTATGAATATTCAAAAATGTCTTTTTAAAAACGTTTACAGACTTAGGAGCCTATTTAAGGACTCCATAAAACTTGACAGACAAGAAAATATATTCTAAAAAAACTCCTAATTGATACCTAACCATATCAGGAATCAAATTTGACCTAAAAAGCATTAAATGCACCTAAAAACAAGGAAATAATTCACCTAAACCTAAAATAACGTTTTTTTACATAAAAATACCAAAAATAATAAATTGCAATAATTAAATAGTAAATTGTATCGTGCATCACGATCCTTCTAGAATAGGCCCAAAATATTTCTTGCCAATTCTTAGCCTTGACCGGATCCTTCTAGAACTTGAATCAAGATGACGATTCTTTGCTGCCCACGTGGATCATGCTCAATGGGCCTCCACGAATTTGCTTGAGTCCATAACTCTTGGATGAGTTCGTTGAGTACATCCTTGAACTTCTTTGCTTGTGCTCTCGTAACCGGCCCAATTGGTACTTGAACGAGATCCTTCGAAGCGGTGCCTTGGTTTCCATCATTCCCCTCCTCTTGAAAAGGATTTGCCCTCAAATCATCACCTACATCAAAAGGACTCAAATCAGTAACATTAAAAGTGGCACTTACATTGTACTCACCAGGTAAATCTAGCTTGTAAGCGTTGTCATTGATATGCTCGAGGACTTGGAAAGGACCATCTCCTCTTGGGAGCAATTTGGAACGTCTTTTTGCCGAGAATCTTTCTTTTCTCATATGCAGCCAAACCCAATCTCCGGGTTCAAAAACCAGATTGCGACGTCCCTTGTTGGCTTGTGTGGCATGGTTCTCCGTTCTACGCTCAATGTTAAGTCTTGCTTTCTCATGAATCTGCTTCACAAAATCAGCTTTCTTTTTGCCATCTAAATTAATGTGCTCTGTTAAAGGTAAAGGAGATAAATCCAATGGAGTTAAAGGATTAAACCCATACACAATTTCAAATGGTGAAAATTTGGTAGCAGAATGAACAGCTCTATTATATGCAAACTCAACATGTGGTAAACATTCTTCCCATGTCTTGATATTCTTTCTAATGATTGACCTCAAAAGAGTAGACAAAGTCCTATTTACTACTTTAGTTTGACCATCAGTTTGTGGATGACAAGTAGTGGAAAACAGTAGCTTAGTACCTAACTTACACCACAAAGTCTTCCAAAAATAGCTCAAGAACTTAGCATCTCTATCTGAAACAATTGTTCTAGGCATGCCATGTAATCTCACAATCTCTCTAAAGAACAAATCAGCAACATGTGAAGCGTCATCCGTTTTGTGACATGGAATAAAATGTGCCATTTTAGAAAATCTATCCACGACCACAAAAATTGAATCTCTTCCATGTTTAGTCCTAGGCAATCCTAACATAAAATCCATTGAAATATCAATCCAAGGCTCACTAGGAATTGGTAAAGGAGTATACAAACCATTGCGTTGCACTTTGGATTTAGCTTGCTTACATGTGACACATCTACCACAAATCCGTTCGACATCTCGTTTCATGTGAGGCCAATAGAAGTGTTCCTGCAAAATAGCTAAAGTCTTTGCAACTCCAAAATGTCCCATTAATCCCCCATCATGTGATTCCTGCACAAATAACTCCCTCATAGAACAGTTAGGCACACATAGCTTATTTTCTCAAAATAGGAATCCATCAAGCCTAAAGAACTTATCAGAGGCGATTTTCTCACAAGCTCGATATTCCTCGCAAAATTCGTGGTCTTCAGCATATAATTCTTTAATGTGTTCAAAAACCAAGCAATTTTGCATCAAGTGTGGAGAGTAAGGCATACCTGTGAGAAAGTGCATCGGCGACTATGTTCTCCTTACCTTGCTTGTACCGAATGACGTATGGAAACGTCTCTATGAACTCCACCCATCGCGCATGCCTTTTGTTTAGCTTGTGTTGGCCCTTCAAGTGTTTCAAGGACTCATGATCGGTGAATCACGAACTCCTTAGGCCATAGGTAGTGCTGCCACGTCTCTAAAGCCCGAACCAATGCATACAACTCCTTGTCATAAGTTGGGTAGTTTAAGGCTGCCCCATTGAGTTTCTCGCTGAAGTAAGCAATTGGTCGTCCTTCTTGCATAAGAACGGCGCCTATACCAATACCTGAAACATCACATTCAATTTCAAACGTTTTAGAAAAGTTAGGTAAAGACAACAAAGTTGCGTTAGTCAGCTTCTCTTTGATTAATTGAAGTGCCTTCTCTTGTTCTTCTCCCCACCGAAACCCAACGTTCTTCTTGATCACTTCGGTAAGCGGTGCGACTAAGCTATTGAAGTCCTTCACGAACTGCCGGTAGAAACTAGCAAGTCCATGAAAACTGCGAACATTAGCTACACTTGTGGGGCTTGGCCATCTTGGATTGCACGTACCTTCTCTTCATCGACCTGTATACCTTGTGCACTAACAACAAATCCCAAAAATACAAACTTATCGGTGTAAAAAGTGCACTTCTTTAAATTAGCAAACAACCTTTCTTTCCTTAGCACATCTAAAACGGATTTCAAATGTACTACATGATCGTCTATGTTTTTGCTATAAATTAGTATATCATCAAAATATACAACAACAAATCCGCCTATAAATGCACGCAAAACATGGTTCATAAGTCTCATAAAGGTGCTCGGAGCATTAGTCAATCTTAGAAAATATGCAAGAACCATACAGCTCATCTAACATATCATCTAAGCGTGGGATAGGGTGATGATACTTTACCATTATATTGTTGATGGCTCGGCAATCAACGCACATTCTCCACGTCCCATCCTTCTTAGGCACAAGTAAGACCGGAACCGCACATGGGCTCATGCTCTCCCTCACGTACCCTTTCTCCAACAATTCACTTACCTGCCGTTGAAGCTCCTTTGTCTCCTCAGGATTGCTCCTATAAGCTAGTTAGTTTGGAATGGTTGCACCGGGAACAAAATCAATTTGATGTTCAATCCCTCGGATTGGAGGTAACCCATGTGGTGTTTCCTTGGGGAAGACATCCTCGTACTCTTGCAAAAGAGAAACAATAGAACTAGGCAAAGCAAGGTCAAGTTCGTTAGTGTTTAAAAGTGCCTCTTTGTACAAAAGTACAATCATCGGCTGATTTGAAAACATTGCTCGCTTAATCTCACTCACTTTTGCATAGAAATTCTTTTGTTTTCTCTCTGATTTTCTCTCAAGGGCCGAACTTTGATTTTCTTTTTCTCTCTCATTTTTCTTGGCCTCTCTCTAATTTTCACTCTTTTTCTTTTGCTCACTCTCCTTTTGTAATCTCACTTGATCCTCGTATACTTGCTGCGGTGTCAATGGTACAAGAGTGATTGATCGTTGATTAAGTACAAAAGAGTACTTGTTCGTAAAGCCATCATGCTTCACTTGCCTATCGAACTGCCATGGACGCCCTAGCAATAAGTGTCCCACTTGCATCGGTACTACATCACACAACACTTCATCTTCGTATTTACCGATTCGAAATGCAACTAACACTTGCTTGTTCACCCTTATCTCACCACTATCATTTAGCCATTGCAACTTGTATGGCCTAGGGTGCTTTACCATGGGCAATCCCAATTTCTCTACCATAATTGTGCTTGCAACATTAGTACAACTACCACCATCAATAATCACACTACATACATTGTCTTTAACGTAGCACCTAGTGTGAAAGATATTCTCCCACTGTACTTCATCAACTCCTTTTACTTGCAAGCTCAATGCTCTCCTTGCCACCAATGTCAATGAGTCAGGGGCTAAATACTCCTCCTCGGAAACATCCTCCAATGGCGGCATGTCGTCAGTGTCGGAATCTTCATCATCGGTCACAATTTCACCATTGGCTCGTAACACCATGACTTGCTTGTTTGGACATTGACTTGCTATGTGACCCCTGCCTTGAAATCTAAAACATTTAATATCACGATTCCTAGAGGTAGAGGCTTCAGTTTTACCTTGAGGAACGTGGCTGGTGGTCGCGGACTTGGGCGTTTGGGCGTTTGTGACTTGTCCAGCGGCTTGGCATGACTTGATTTCCAAGAGGTAGAACTAAAGTTATGGCCTGCACGTGTCCCACTCCCTCTCTTGAGTTGTTGTTCCACTTTGATAGCCATATGCACCATATCTTCCAATTCCACATAATGCTGCATCTCTACCTTATCATGGATCTCCTGGTTTAAGCCAAGTAAAAATCTAGCTCCTTTATATCTTAATACCACCCAAGTTGTTATCTTCGCGATTCCTAGCTCCTCTATATCTTCCTCCAGCTCTCCTATGTTAACAATGGAATCTCGATCTTCTTCTTCATATAAACCAGACCCATAAAGCTCTTCATCCTCCTCCCTCGATGGATATCTTTCCCTTCTACGCAAATTACGACCTTTTTGTGGTTGCTCCTCACGTCTATTCTCCATTTGATCTATTCGTTCATGAACCTGCTCCATCTCCATCTTCATCTTCATCACACGCCTCATCTCACTCATCATGGCCTCCATAAATACTTTCGGATCAACCAATTTTATTTCATCTTCGGTAATGCTCTTACCACCATCGTGAAACATAATTTCTACAAAACAAAGGTTAGAAACAAAAAAAAAAAGAAAAAAAAAAGGACCTCACGAATCAGTCCCTTACGTGTTTACACTCAAGAATATGGATCACTCTCCACTCGTGTTTCACTCAAAATAATATGGCTTTTACCCTTTGATGTTCTCACCACTCTTGCCTTTTTTCCCTCGATAATTCTCTTTCAGTTCTTTTGAAACTAAACAAACAACTCAAAAATTTCCAACAACAATTTACCAAGAACTAATCAAGGAATTTCAGATTTGAATACAAGGAATATGGAAATTTTCAGAATAGAATTAGAAGGAGGAATATGGCAGATTGGAATTTCCACTCGTTTTTTTTTTTTTTTTTTTTTTTTTTTTTTTTTTTTTTTTTTTTGACAATCAACAACTAGCTTTTGAGAATAATGAAATAAAATTTCAGAATTTCCACTCGTTTTTTTTTTTTTTTTAAACAATCAGCAACTAACTTTTGAGAATAATAAAATAAAATTTCGAAATAACTAAGAGATGTGAGACCAGACCAAGAGTTCAGATATCAACAAGAACAAACAAAGATTGAACAGATAGGGTAAAGGAAATTTGGCTAAGAAGAAACAAAGGAACGAAAGATGTTAAAGGATAGGCAAACCTGAACTAGAAATCGTGCTCTGATACCAAATGATGTGAACCCCGTCAAGAATAACAAGATCCAACAACGAAAGGGAACCCAAGATCGTTTTATGGACAGATTCGAATGGAAGACCTCGACCCGTTGTTTATGACAAACAAGAACCTCGGTATAAGGAAGACGCTACAAACAGTGGTGGAAACTCCGTTTGATAAGTCAAGATAAACGCCACGGGAAATGCAGATAAGTTCAATAGTTCTTCAAAGAACCAAAGAGAATAAACCTCACAAGTTTTTATGAATATTCAAAAATGTCTTTTTAAAAACGTTTACAGACTTAGGAGCTTATTTAAGGGCTCCATAAAACTTGACAGACAAGAAAATATATTCTAAAAAAACTCCTAATTGATACCTAACCATATCAGGAATCGAATTTGACCTAAAAAGCATTAAATGCACTTAAAAATAAGGAAATAAATCACCTAAACCTAAAATAACGTTTTTTTACATAAAAATACCAAAAATAATAAATTGTAATAATTAAATAGTAAATTGTGTCGTGTATCACGATCCTTCTAGAATAGGCCCAAAATATTTCTTGCCAATTCTTAACCTTGACCGGATCCTTCTAGAACTTGAATCAAGATGACGATTCTTTGCTGCCCACGTGGATCATGCTCAATGGGCCTCCACGAATTTGCTTAAGTCCATAACTCTTGGATGAGTCCGTTGAGTACATCCTTGAACTTCTTTGCTTGTGCTCTCGTAACCGGCCCAATTGGTACTTGAACGAGATCCTTCGAAGCGGTGCCTTGGTCTCCATCAATGGGCCGGTTTAAAAAAATTTTATCGCTTTTTCGGCCTATCCTTGTCCGTTTTGGCCTTAAATAAATATGGCGAGAATGATGTATTTTAGTTTTTTGAATTTTTTCACAGTTTTTCTAGGAAAGTGGAAACTTGGGTTGGGAGAAACGGCACCTAGAACGAAATTTATTTTTATCTTGTTATGTTCATGTCCGGGCCTGGTTTGGGTTGGAATTTGGGCATGTCGATATTTTTAAATTTTTAAATTATTTTAATATATTTTTTTAATTCTTTTGAGAATGCTCTAGCAAGGGTAAGGTAGAAACATTACTCAGTTAGAAAAGAAATTTTATCGCTTTTTCGGCCTATCCTAGTCCGTTTTGGCCTTAAATAAAGCGAATATTACTATTTTAATTTTTGAATTTTTTTACTATTTTGTTTGGAACGCAGTAACTTGGGTTGGGAGAAACTGTACCCAAAACGAAATTTCTTTTTATCTCGTTTTCTTCTTGTCCTGATCCAGTTTGGCATGGAATTTGGGCAGAATGATATTTTCAATTTTTTTTGAATTATTTTAATATTTTTTTGGATTTTTTTTAAAATGCTCTAGCACGTGTTAGGTAGAAACTGTACTTGGTGTGAAAATTTTTTTTAACACTTTTTGTGGCTATTCCAGTCCGGTTAGGTCAGAAATGATGCGAGAATGATTTTTTTTAATTTTTTGAATTTTTTAACTATTTTTTTGGGAACGCTGTAACGTGGATTGGGAGAAACGGTATCGGGAACGAAATTTCTTTTTATCTCGTTTTCTTCTTTTCCTGGGCCGGTTTGGAACGAAATTTGGGCATAGTGATATTTTTATTTTTTTTGATTTATTTTAATATTTTTTTTGAATTTTTTTGAGCATGCTCTAGCAAGGATAAGGTAGAAACTGTACTCGGTTCAAAAAAAATTTTATCGCTTTTTCGGCCAATCCTTATCCGTTTTGGCCTTAAATAAATAAATTAAGAATGATGTATTTTAATTTTTTGAATTTTTTACAGTTTTTTTGGGAAAGCGGAAACTTGGGTCGGGAGAAACGGCACCCGGAACGAAATTTATTTTTATCTTGTTTTGTTCATGTCCTGGCCCAGTTTGGGTTGGAATTTGGGCAGAATGATATTTTTAATTTTTTAGAATTATTTTACTATTTTTTTTGAATTGTTTTTGAGAATGCTCTAGCACGGGTTAGGTAGAACCCGTACTCGGTACGAAATTTTTTTTATCACTTTTTATGGTTATTCTGGTCTTGTTTGGTTCATGTCCTGGCCTGGTTTGGGTTGGAATTTGGGCACGACGATATTTTTAATTTTTTAAATTATTTTAATATATTTTTTGAATTCTTTTGAGAATGCTCTAGCAAGGGTAAGGTAAAAACATTACTCAGTTAGAAAAGAAATTTTATCACTTTTTCAGCCTATCCTAGTCCGTTTTGGCTTTAAATAAAGCGAATATGATGTATTTTAATTTTTGAATTTTTTTACTATTTTGTTCGGAACGCAGTAACTTGGGTCGGGAGAAACGGTACCCAGAACGAAATTTCTTTTTATCTTGTTTTCTTCTTGTCCTGACTCGGTTTGGCATGGAATTGGGCAGAATGATATTTTTAATTTTTTTGAATTATTTTAATATTTTTTTTGGATTTTTTTTTATAATGCTCTAGCACGGGTTAGGTAGAAACTGTACTCGGTATGAACTTTTTTTTTAATAATTTTTGTGGCTATTTCAGTCCGGTTAGGTCATAAATGAAGCGAGAATGATTTTTTTAATTTTTTGAATTTTTTATCTATTTTTTTGGGAACACTGTAACGTGGGTTGGGAGAAACGGTACCGGGAATATAATTTCTTTTTATCTCGTTTTCTTCTTGTCTTTAGCCGGTTTGGAATGAAATTTGGGCAGAATGATATTTTTAATTTTTTTGATTTATTTTAATATTTTTTTGAATTTTTTTGAGAATGCTCTAGCAAGGATAAGGTAGAAACTGTACTCGGTTCAAAAAAAATTTTATCGCTTTTTCAGCCTATCCTTATCCGTTTTGGCCTTAAATAAATAAAGCTAGAATGATGTATTTTAATTTTTTGAATTGTTTTATAGTTTTTTTAGGAAAGCGGAAACTTGGGTCGGGAGAAACGGCACCCGGAATGAAATTAATTTTTATCTTGTTTTGTTCATGTCCTGGCCCGGTTTGGGTTGGAATTTGGGCATAATGATATTTTTAATTTTTTAGAATTTTTTTTAATATTTTTTTGAATTTTTTTTAGAATGCTCTAGCACGGGTTAGGTAGAAACTACACTCGGTACGAAATTTTTTTTATCACTTTTTATGGCTATTTCAGTCCGGTTTGGTCAGAAATGAAGTGATAATGATTTTTTTCATTTTTTAACTATTTCTTTAAGAACGCTGTAAGGTGGGTTGGGAGAAACAGTACCTGGAACGAAATTTATATTTATCTCGTTTTCTTTTTGTCCTGGACCGGTCTGGCATGGAATTAGGGCAGAACGTTATTTTTAATTTTTTGAATTATTTTAATATTATTTTTGAATTTTTTTGAGAACGCTCTAGCAAGGATAATGTAGAAACTGTACTCAGTTTAAAAAAAATTTTATCGCTTTTTCGGCCTATCCTTGTCCGTTTTGGCCTTAAATAAATAAAGCGAGAATGATGTATTTTAATTTTTTGAATTTTTTCACAGTTTTTTTGGAAAAGTGAAAACCTAGGTTGGGAGAAACGGCACCTAGAACGAAATTTATTTTTACCTTTTTTTGTTCATGTCCTAGCCTGGTTTGGGTTGGAATTTGGGCACGACGACATTTTTAGTTTTTTGAATTATTTTAATATTTTTTTTTAATTCTTTTGAGAATGCCCTAGCAAGGGTACAGTAGAAACATTACTCAGTTAGAAAAGAAATTTTATCGCTTTTTCAGCCTACCCTAGTCCGTTTTGTCCTTAAATAAAGCGAATATGATGTATTTTAATTTTTGAATTTTTTTACTATTTTGTTCGGAGCGCAATAACTTGGGTTGGGAGAAACGGTACCCAGAAAAAAATTTCTTTTTATCTTGTTTTTTTTCTTTCCCTAACCCGGTTTGGCATGGAATTTGGGCAGAATGATATATTTAATTTATTTGAATTATTTTCATATTTTTTTTTGGATTTTTTTTAGAATGCTCTAGCACGGGTTAGGTAGAAACTGTACTCGGTATGAAAATTTTTTTAACACTTTTTGTGGCTATTCTGGTCCGGTTAGGTCAGAAATGAAGCGAGAATGATTTTTTTAATTTTTTAAATTTTTTTACTATTTTTTTTGCGAACGCTGTACCATGGGTTAGGAGAAACGGTACCCGGAACGAAAATTCCTTTTTATCTTATTTTCTTCTTGTCCTAGCCCGGTCTGGCATGGAATTTAGGCAAAGCGATACTTTTAATTTTTTGAATTATTTTAATATTTTTTTTGAATTTTTTTGAGAATGCTCTACCATTGGTTAGGTGGAAAATGTACTTGGTTCGAAAAAAACTTTATCACTTTTTCAGCCTATCCTAGTCCGTTTTGGCCTTAAATAAAGCTAGAATGATGTATTGTAATTTTTTGAATTTTTTGACTATTTTTTTGGGAAAGCTGTAACTTGGGTCGGGCGAAACGGTACCCGAAACGAAATTTTTTTTTTATCTCGTTTTCTTCTTGTCCTAGCTCGGTTTGGCTTGGAATTTGGGCAAAATGATATTTTTAATTTTTTTGAATTTTTTTAATATATTTTTTGGATTTTTTTCTTTAGAATGCTCTAGTACGGGTAAGGTAGAAATTGTACACGGTACGAAATTTTTTTTTATCACTTTTTATAGCTATTCTGGTCCGGCTAGGTTAGAAATGACGTGAGAATGATTTTTTTTTAATTTTTTGAAATTTTTAACTATTTTTTTTAGAACGCTGAACGTGGGTTGGGAGAAACGGTACCTGGAACGAAATTTCTTTTTATCTCGTTTTCTTCTTGTCCAAGCCCTGTTTAGCACGGAATTTGGGAAGAATGATATTTTTCATTTTTTTGAATTATTTTAATATTTTTTTGAATTTTTTTTAGAATACTCTAGCAAGGGTAAGGCAGAAACTCTACTCGGTTCGAAATTTTTTTTTTCACTTTTTTGGCCTATCCTAGTCCATTTTGGACTTAAATAAAGCGAGAAGGATGTATTTTAATTTTTTGAATTTTTTTACTGTTTTTTTGGGAAAGCTGTAACTTGGGTTGGGATAAACGGTACCCGGAATGAAATTTCTTTTTATCTCGTTTTCTTCTAGTCCTGGCCTGGTTTGGCATGGAATTTGGGCAGAATGATATTTTTAATTTTTTAAATTATTTTAATATTTTTTTTTGAGAATGCTCTTGTACGGGTAAGGTAGAAACTGTACTCGGTTCGAAAATTTTTTTATCACTTTTTCGGCCTATCCTAGTCCGTTTTGGCCTTAAATAAAGCTAGAAGGATGTATTTTAATTTTTTGATTTTTTTTACTATTTTTTTGGGAAAGCTGTATCTTGGGTCGGGCGAAACAGTACCCGAAACGAAATTTATTTTTATCTCGTTTTCTTATTGTCTTGGTCTAGTTTGGCTTGGAATTTGGGTAGAATGATATTTTAATTTTTTTGAATTTTTTTTAATATATTTTTTGGATTTTTTCTTTAGAATGCTCTAGTACGGGTAAGGTAGAAATTGTACTCGGTACGAAAAATTTTTTATCACTTTTTATGACTATTCCGGTCTGGTTTGGTCAAAAATGAAGCGAGAATAATTTTTTTTTTAATTTTTTAACTATTTTTTTGGGAACGCTGTAACGTGGGTTGGGAGAAACTCTACCTCGAACGAAATTCCTTTTTATCTCATTTTCTTCTTGTCCTTGCCCAGTTTGACATGGAATTTGGGTAGGATGATATTTTTAATTTTTTTGAATTATTTTAATATTTTTTTTGAATTTTTTTTGAGAATCCTTTAGCAAGGGTAAGGTAGAAACTGTACTCGTTTCGAAAAAAAATTTATCGCTTTTTCAGCCTATCCTTGTCCGTTTTGGCCTTAAATAAATAAAGGGCAGGCAGCTAAGGTCAGGGCATGCAGCAACCAAGGCCAAGGCAGCCTCCCATGGGTACGCAGCCAAGGCATGGGCATGCTGCAGCCAAGGCCAAGGTAGCACCCCACGGGCATGCAGCTGCCAAGGCCTGGGCATGCATGCAGTTGCCAAGGTGATGCGAACCTCAATTGACACGCTTTGGGACGCAACAAAAATATTGGAATACTTGCCCAAGAAAGCTAAAAATTCAGTTTTTTTGATAGAAACCTTGACCTAACGTTTATAATCGAAACAGGAACCAAAGGTATAAGTAATAAACCTTGACCCAATGATTATAATGAATCACGAACCAAAGGTATAAAGTTT